>JAKSZU010000005.1:17499278-17601778 GCA_026018925.1 Tupaia tana
GGAAGTGATCCAATTGTTTTTTTCCACAGGTTTAACCAATTGTCCTAGCGCATCTACTTTTTTTTTTTTAAGAGGTTCTTGCCTTAAGGCATGTGCGATTGCAGGAGACAGAGACTTAACACAGTGAGAAAGTGAGAAATCACCATACCCTGTAGGAGATGGCTATGCCAGAATCCCTTCTCCATTCTCTTCCCAGGATCTTCTTTTTTTTTTTGGAGAGGTTTTCGCTAGAGGACGCGTGCGCTCACCAGACAGACAGAGAGAGACATAGAGACAGAAAGTGAGAAATCCCAGGGGGGATGGTCATGCCGCAATCCCTTCTCCATTCTCCTCTTGGGATCTTAGGCACGCACGCACACGCGCCAGGCGTGAGTTTTAAGCCTCCGGGTCCAGGACACGAACCGCGGTCAACTACATGGGAGTCTAGCAACATAGCCATTACACTAACTGCTGGTTCCTTCTTCCCAGGATCTTGGGCACACACCACTGGGTCCAGAACTTGAACCATGGCTAGCCATGTGGGAGTCCAACGATATAAAGTTATGCCATCTGCTGGCCCCCCCATACTTAATATTTCACACTTTCTCCTGATCTATACTGCTACCCTTGGCAAAAATCAAGGTTTTACATAGGCATGAGGTGTTCCTGAACTTTGTTTTAATTGCTCTATTTTTCTATGACTGCACCAGTATTCTAATTTTTCCTTTAATATAGCCTCAAATTTATTTGTTATAAATTCCATAACACTTGAAAACCACTGGAACCAGTCTTCCCACGTTGGTCTTCTTTAAGTATACCTTGGTTCCTTAAATCATGTTTGTTTACCATAAACCTGTTGTTTCTGAGGGACACAGTGTGCAAAGTTTGCAAGAGGAAAAAGCAGAGGGAAAGTCAGCTTAGAAATGAGGAAGAAAAACTTTTGAGAAGCAGTGGTTCTTTGTAAAAGTAGATATAGACAGAAGAAACTTAAAAACCAATATACTTCTTTTTTTTTAACTTTATTTTTTTCATTTATTTCTTCCATGAGAGGGAGACAGAGCGGCGATAACCCCAACAAAGTGGTCATGCCACAGTTTTACTTCCAGCCTTAGGATCACTCAACTCCAACATGCACAGGGGAACTCAGGACAAAAACCCAGGACCTTTCCATATGACCTCATTATCATGAAGCATTGCATTACTACTGTGCCAACACAACTGGCCACAGTATACCTTTTTTTTTTAAAAGAGGTTTCTGCCATAGACTGTGTGTGCTCACAGAGAGAGAGGGAGAGGGAGAGACAGAGGCAGTGAGAGGAAAAGTGAGAAATCACCCCGCAGTGGCGATGGCCACTCTGCAATCCTTTCTCCTCCATTCTCTTTCTGGGATCTTGGGCACATACCCACAGGTGCCTGATGTGAGTTTCAAGCCACCAGGTCTAAGACTCTAACCACATTGGGCCATATGGGAGTCCAGTGACATAACTACTATGCCATCTGCTAGCCCCGCAATATACCTTTCTATAGGTAGAAACTAGGAAAGAATACGGAACTCATACAAACATAGCCATAAATATGATAAAGAAGTGTAGTCTGGCTGGAAGAACAGAAGCAATGAAATCTGATAAGAATAAGGGTAACTATTTTCTGTCAAATAGGTGACAGAAAACCATTAAGTTTTTAGTTTCCTGGTATGTCAGGGTTACCACCCAATATTTTTTTCTCCTCCATGGTTCCAGTATTTTGGTACATCTATAAACTTTGAGATCCTTGAGAATATTTCTAGAGCTCATTTTTTTTTTTTTCACACTACACAGTGACAGTGACTTAAAGACTTTAGGGCTTAAAGACTTCATCGGTGTTTATCTGAACATCCTAAGTACTTCTCCAGTATCAATGAGAAACAGTATGGGACTGGCTTCAAGGGTTTCAGAGGCTACTAAAACAACTCTTAGATCAGTATTGGCACAAACTGACTTTTCTTCGACTGTCATGTCTCCTTTATCTTCCCCACATTGGAATTGAGATTAGGGTGGGAGTGGTTCCAGATTTATAAGACTTGACACTTACTTACATTTTAGGCTCATTAGTGATTAAGGAGCCTGATTCCACATGGCTAGCCATGATTCCTATCCTTTCCCTGTCAGCTAGAAAGGCACAGCAGGCATATGTGTGTGCTCAAAATCTTAACAGGATGGAAAATGGAGAAGGGATTGCAGCAGGATCATGCCTGTTAGGGATGCTTTTTCCCACTCCTCTCTCACTGTCTGATGAACATGCCATCTATGTTCAAACATATACATATATGTTTATATTTATTTAGGATGAGAAAAGAAATCATAACAAATGAGTGGAGATTCAGGTCCCTCTTAAAATACTAAGGTCCTTCCTGAGATCTCCCAGGCTTATACACAAATGCTTTCTGACTATAACCCATCTTTTTCTGGAATATTCCATATCTTCCAGCAGCTCTCTCACACTCACAGGGCTTATGTGCCATTAACCAACCTCCCCAGCAAATCTACTTATAGAAGAGGGTGTAGTAGCTTTGAATTTACTAAAATTTTTCTGTCATGTATTGGTCTCCTAAATACTATTTTAAATTTGAAAAATGGAGTAAATCTGTGCAACTGGCTCTTCTAGAAGAAGTGAACAATGTTTGAGACCTATAATAATAGTACAGACAATCCCCAATGTACAGTGGTTTGACTTAGGATTTCTTAATTTTAGAATGATGCAAAAGTAATACACATGCAGTAGAAACCTTACTTCAGGTACCCATAAAACCATTTTGTTTTCACTTTCAGTCTATTATTCAACAAAATTACATAAGATATTCTGCACTTTATTATAAATAGGCTCGGTGTTAACTGATTTTACCCAACTGTAGGTTAACGTAAGTGTTTGAAGCACATTTAAGGTAGAGTAGACTAAGCCAAGATATTCAGTAGTTTAGATTCATAGTTTAGTTTATTATTTACAGTCATCCCATTGTAAATCAAGTAGTAAATCAAATTAATCCAGAAGCTTTGTTTGACGTGTGTAAGTAGTCATTGCTAAAATTGGTGACTGTTCTGTGCCAGGCTGGGTGCTTTACATCTAATCCTCCTGCAATGTTGACAATGCATTGTAAAGTGCTGCTACACCCAGTCTGCAAAAGAATAAACTGAGGTTATAGAGGTCAAAGAGCAATTCTAGATCACATAGCTAAAGCAGTAGGACTGGGGTGGGGGCTGACTTCAGAGCTGGCCTTCTGTGGTCTCAGTTACAGGGGTATTCAAAAAGTTTATAGAACTTTTTCAAAAACTTCATGGAAATGCATATTATTAAAAATGTGTATTATGCATGGATTTCAAACATTTTTGCACCAGAATTGACTCATACTTTAATTCTGTTTTTCCACCAACCTTTGACCCTCAAATATGTACTGTAGAAATAATGGGTCACTTAAAATTGCCCAAAAATTTGAGAATAATATACGAGAAATACTAGATACCATCAAACGTCCAAACATCCGGATAATAGGCATCCCAGAAGGCAAAGAGACTCAATAAGGTCATTGATAATCTATTCCATGAAATCCTGCAAGAAAGCTTTCCAAACCTAGAGAGGCACTCAAAGATTCAGTCCCAAGAAATACAAAGGACCCCAAATAGAATCAACCCAAGAAGATCTTCTCCAAGACACATTATAGCCAAATTGACCAAAACCACAGACAAAGACAAAATACTAAGATTGGCAAGAGAAAAACGGCAAGTTACTTACAAAGGGTATCCCATCAGACTAACAGCGGACCCTCTCATCGGAAACAATGTGAGTGAGGAAAGAATGGGAAAATATATTCAAAGTGTTAAGGGAAAAGCAGTTTCAACTGAGAATACTGTACCCAGCAAGATTATCATTCATTTGGGAAGAAAAGACACAAACATTGTCAAGATAACAAAACCTGAAAGAATTTACCAGCACCAGACCAGATCTCCAAGTTCTTAAGGGAGTGCTATGTCAGTAAAATTAAATGCAGACACACAGAAATAAGAGTTCAAAAACTAAGAAAATGGGCGACTTAATTGTAGGGACAAAGTCTGGAGTTGAATATTATATCCCAGAATTCAATCTGGAAGATCGAACCACAACAGAAGAATAGATTAAGTACATGAGACTGAACTGATGAGACAGCATTCTGTGACTTGACTAAAATATTGCTGCTTTTCTTCTAAGCTTTGTTGTCCAGTTTTAAGGGTTTTTGTCCTGTCTTGAGCTGTCAATAGGTTCGTGTACCTACTATTTGAACAGAATACTAACCTGTTTCTAGGCTTTAAGTTTCAAGGAAATACCCTTACCAGTTCAAAACTGCTTTTCTTTTCTTTTCTTTTCTTTTTTTTTTTTTTGGAGAGGTTTTTTTCACTATAGGGCGCGTGCGCTCGCCAGACAGACAGAGAGAGACATAGAGACAGAAAGCAAGAAATCACCCCCCAGAGGGGATGGTCACGCCGCAATCCCTTCTCCTCCATTCTCCTCTCGGGATCCTGGGCACGCACGCACACGCGCCCGGCGTGAGTTTTAAGCCACCGGGTCCAGAACCGGGTCCAGAGTCCAGCGACATAGCCATTACGCCTGCTGGTTCCCAAAACTGCTTTTCTTTTTTTTTTTTTTTTTTTTTGGAGACTATAGGGCACGTCGCCAGACAGACAGGGAGTCCAGCGACATAGCCATTACGCTAACTGCTGGTTCCCATAGCCAAAACTGCTGCTGCTTTTCTTGAAATTACCAGCTGAACTTGCTATTGAAAGTCGTTAGATTACTTACCATATTGTGGGATCAACAGAATGTTGGGGGAAAAGGAATTGAAGACAACTGTAGACAGCAGAGATAGTGTAATAAGAGAGTGGGAAAGGGCAGAGGGTCAGACATGGGGTTAAAAAAATATATATGAAACTAGAAATGGAATATTATTGATGATAAAGTGCATGGTTAAGCTACTATGCAGTTTATTCTAGATGGGAAACCACATTTAGTATGTTGTGATGATGCTCAGGGAATGAATATAAATTAATTTTTAAAAAAGTTTCAGGAGAGAAAAAAAACAACACTAAAACTGTTCTTATCGAAATTTTTTAAAAAAATGTGTATTTGATGACTGCAGTAGGCTATATAGTCCCAGCTAGGTACTACTTTATAGTATGTTCATTCTACTCACTGAGATTTATGCCTAAAGTCAGACTTGGGTTCATGTATATGTATGTATCAGCTGTGCTTGCTATTGGAAGTATTTAGACTAATTAAGTTTATTAGGAAATCAATTAAATGGGGGTAGGGGGAAGGCATAGAAAGCAACCATGGATACCAGAGACAATGTGGGAGGAGGGTGGGACACTACAGAGGGTGAGGGATAGGGAATCAAGGATAGTAAAAAAAAAAAAAAAATATATACAAGACATAAGAAATGGAAAATTAGGGGGCCGGCAGGTGGTGTGGTGGTTAAGGACACTGGACTCCCTCATGGCCGACTGTGGTTCGAGTCTCGGACCTGGTGGCTTGCTCTCTCTCTCTCTCTCTCTCTCTCTCTCTCTCTCTCTCTCTCTCTCTCTCTCTGTCTCTCCCTGGTCAAATTAAAATAAATAAAGTTATTCTTAAAAAAAAAAGTAATGGAAAATTGTTTGTTGATAACACGTATGTCGATGTGCTTGATTGAGCCAATATACAGTGTATTCTGGATGGAAAATTCATTTGTATGCTGTAATGATGTATAGTGAATTAATGTAAAAAAATAAATTTAAAGAAAAGGAAAAAAAAGTTAAAGAAAAAAAAATAATGGGTCACTTGACAATAAGAGCAAGATTAAAATTTTAATTTATATCCCTAGCATTTTATTGTGTCTAAACATCAAGTTATACATAACATATGTTCTGTTATACTTAGGTGTGCTGTCAAACTGACTTCTTAAATTGGTAGTTCTTTTATATTAAGATATCTAGTGTGTGTCTAGTATGCTCGTTATGATGTTTACACTCAAAATACTGGGTTTTTGGAAAAGTCATGATGTATTTTTTCTGTTTTTCTATGCAAAAATGTGTCATGACTTTTCAGACAACCCAATATAATCAAAGATCAGAATACTCCTTTATATGTTATTGGTAGTATGTTTTGAAATGTAGAAACTATTGGCCAAATTAGATTTTTAGAAGGTTCCATCATGAGACTGATGTTTGATTTTATTTCCTAAGTTAAGAAATTAAGATTGGTGGTGACTTCTTACTGAAAAGTGGTAGGCAAGATTTTCTAAATGCCTTCTATTTTTAATAATTTCTTTAGAACTTGACCTAATTAAAATGATGAATGAAATTCAAAGTAATTTAAAATGTCTGGGTCTTCTGGAGCCTTATTTCTGGAAAAAGGGAGAAGCCTGTGCAGTAAGAGGATCTGATACCTTGTGGTATCGAGGGAAGGTGATGGAAGTTGTAGGTGGCACTATCAGGGTGAGTCCGATATTCTTTTGTTGTTGTTACTATTCTAAGACTAAATGCTATAGCATTAAGTGGACTTTTGAATATGAACACAAAAATTTAAAACATTTTTTAATAAGTTCAGTTGCACCAGGAGATCTATCAGATGCATTATGCTTTTATTTGTAATAAGACTTCTTTCTTTCTTTTTTTTCGTATTTAGTAACCCGAATATTCTCAGGCAGAAATTTGACCACTTGGATTTTTAGGGATGACCCACTTAGTTATAATTGATAACCTTGTTTTCACATGAAGCATTAAGTAAAACCACTTGTTTTCTAATTTATTAAATATGTCCTTATCAGATTTCTTTATAGCCCAGTTAATCTTTTCAGGGTAAGGTCTAATTTACCTTCCCAGCATAGTAAAGTAGTACTCAAGTGTTGTATGAAATCCTCAAAAATAGCTGCATGCTTTGAAAAATGTGTATGTGAAAATACCTTCATTTACATTGTGTTTTCTAAGTAAAGCAATGAAATTGATGAAGAACTTCAATATTCAGCACTTGAAAATGTTTTAGTTTTAAAATGAGAAATGAACAAATTAAAGAGAAAAGTATTCTGTTTCTACTTGGACAGACGTTTATTTTCTATTTGATGTTGATATCTAACAACTACATAACACTTCAGGTTTTTTACTCCTTTCACTTATGTGCATTCACACTTTATCATTTGTTTACAACTACCTTAGACATACATTATTATTCCCATTTCACTAATAAGAAAATTGAAATTTAGGTTTGTTGACCTGCCAAGGTCACCCTCTCAATGAGTGTTGAGTTCATGCTCACTTAACTCATTCCTTAACCTCTGATTTTGTCTTGTGCTTTTTCTACTGGACTGAAAACTTTTAATAGCTTTACTAAAAGGAAAATACTTTTAAATTCAGGAGTGAGTACTTAAGCATCTGGATACTTACAGATTCATCAGATTATATTCCAGAAGATCATTTTCTTGTAAATTTGAGTTGTGCAAATAACCTGTATCCTTTTTTTTTTAATACAAAGGTAAACCAAAATTCAGTTTTTATCAAGTCATCACACTTTATAAACTTTACATATGTGGAATCCAAATTACTAAGATGGTGAACTTTTTTGGTTTTTGTTTGTTTGCTATAGAGCAAACAAGCTCATCAGAGAGAGATAGGGGAAGGAGAAAATGAGAAGTCATACCCCAGTAGGGATGGCCCCCTCTGTAATCCCATCTCCTCCATTCTGCTCTCAGGATTGGGCACATACACACATGTACCAGGTGTGATTATCAGGCCACTATGTCCAGTCTTGAATGCTCAGCTGGCCGTGTGGGATCCGGTGTCTTAACCTCCATGTCACCTGCTGGCACACAATGGTGGACTTTTTAATTTTTTTGTTTTTCATACTAAACATCTCAGTTTAACTTTTTAAAAAATATTTGGGTAGCTTAGCTATCACCTTTTATTTTTTTCCTATGTTCATTTTATATTTCAAGTGTACACAATTTATCTTTCAAAATTTATCCTATGATCTACATCAAGAAATAAACATTTCATGAAATCATACTCAACTACCTGTGATGTATGTAGATATTTTTATTCAATTCTATTTCCTCTTTTTAAATATTGTCAAGTAAACCTAACTAAACTGATATATTCATTTCATTATATTCTTTATTTTTAAGAAAATTTAAAAATTGAATTATCAAGTTTAAAGTATTTCTTAAAGTAGTTTAATAAATGGATTTCTTTCAGAATATGTTAATCTAATAAAAACCAGTTTTAAAAAAGGTTTTGATTTATAGGTTACGTGTAAGAAAACCTTTTAACAACAAGGTTTTGATACTTTATGGAATGGGGAAATATAATGTTGCCTTTTTTTTTTCTAGAAATTTTTTGAATCCAAACTTAGTTACCTTTCCAGGATGTCTTTTTCTGTTTAAAAAATTAATGTTAATACCAGGAACTTCCTCTGTCTCCTCCTTTTTTTTTTTTTTTCTTTTTAATTACCAGAAGGTAAATAAACTCAACAGAGAGAGAGAAGAGGAAGAAAGCATCCTCCATTGGGGCATGGTCATGCAACCGTCCCTTTTCCTCCATTTCTTTATTCAGTCAGGATTTGGGGCATAAATGTACAGATGCTCAGCCTGTTTTTCAAGCTGGTGGGGCTGGCATTCAAACCAGTTAGCCATGTGAGATCTGGATCCCTATACAGAAGGCTTAACTGCTGTGCTACTGGACCAGCCCCCGCAAGTTTTTACAATATATTTTAACTATACATCTTTTTTATCTTTTAAAAAACTATTTAATTTTATTTATTATTATTTTTTATATTTGGCCAGAGAAAGAAAGTTAAAGTGAGAAGCCAAGCCACCATGTCCAGGACTCAAACCATCATTGGCCATGTGAGAGTCCTATGCCTTAACCACTATGCAACCTGCCAGCCCCTAACTATAAATTTTATTTGGCCTGTTTCAGGTACAATATTTAGATCATGGATTCACTGAGAAGATTCCACAGTGTCACCTTTACCCTATTTTGCTATATCCTGACATACCCCAGTTTTGTATTCCTTGTCAGCTCTATAATACCATACCTGTGAGTATGTAGTAATTTGTGGGATGATTAATTTTTATTTGTTTCGTTTTGTTTGTTTGCTAGAGAGCATGTGTGCTTGTCAAAAAGGGGAGACAAGAAAGCACATACCATGGGAAATTGTTACAACGTAATCTCTTCTTCATCTCTCCTTCCTTTTATGATTTTAAAAACATACACACACACATGCCTTTCAAGCCCTTAGGTCCAGGCCTCAGCCTAGTTTTCCATATGTCTGCCTTCACCACCAGATTGTGGAGCCAGCCCAAAACTGTTATTTATTTATTTATTTATTTATTTATTTATTTATTTATTTACACACACACACACATATATATTTTAGAAATTAGAATGTAAAATAAAATATCTTCCAGTTGCAACAAAAACCTACAAATGGCAGCTAAACAGCTTTCATAAAGAAAACTATAAACCTATACTGAAGAGTAGAAAACACCCAAATAAATTAAGAGACATAATATGTTTCTAGATGGGAAGCTATGAGATTGTAAAAATGTAGTTATTTATCAAATGAAGTTACAACAAATTCGAAGCTAGAATTTAGATTAAAGAGGGAAAAGGTAATTATATTTTGCCCCCTAGAAAATTAAGCTAAAATGTCTAAAACAATAATAAACTTTCATTCTCTTGTACAATTTCTGTTGCTCAGGGTTTGGGAGCAGTTTAGCTGTGTGATTTTGACTTGGGGGACGTTGTGATAATTACAGTCAGAATGTCTTCCAGAAGAGTCATCCCAGGATGGGCAGGGAACAGAGGATCCTTTTTCCAATGGCGTACTCATGTGACTGTAGGCAGGAA
Source organism: Tupaia tana (assembly GCA_026018925.1). NCBI lineage: Eukaryota > Metazoa > Chordata > Mammalia > Scandentia > Tupaiidae > Tupaia > Tupaia tana. The sequence continues at coordinate 17,509,142 of JAKSZU010000005.1, forward strand.
GCCTCACTTCCTGGACACGTGAACCTCTTAACACACAAAAACGAGTCACTGCTTTGTAATGAGTACATATTATAGGTTTGCACATGCACTACACTGGCATATTGGTCTTTTTTTTAAGTTTTAAATGTGATATTTTTAGTGTAGGTTTATATTTAGAAAGCAGAAACTAAGTGAAAACTATAGGGAGAAGTTCAGTTAAATTACTCATTTTTTAAGATTTTTATTATATATAATGTTCTCTGAAAACTGCTTGAGTATTTTTTACTACTATTTAGTATTATCTGTTTATGGCTACTTTTGTGTATCTTCATTTGCTTCCTGCTCTGTCTCATTTTCTGAAACTGTAAAAGAACCTGAGTTTATTTTTCTTAAGTAGGTTGGGAAAGTCTGGCAACAGGATGCAGTAGAACTGCTTCAGGAACTGCTTTCAAAGAGAGAGGTGGAAATTCACATTATGGTAATTTATACTTAAAACATATATAGTTGGTTTAAATTATTTGCCATAAAATGTTATAGCTAATATAATTTGAGGGATATATTTTGATAATAAGCAATGTCATATACATTCTTATATGAATGTATATAATTCACTAACATAAAAAGAAGTTTCCACTTTGGTTCCTAGGCTTGTTTTAAATAATATGCCTAATTTTTAACAAGTTCCAAATAACTTTTTTGTTTGTTTGGTTTTTGGTTTTGGGGAGGAGGTTTGTTTTTTTTTTAATTATTTTACATTAATTCACTGTACATCATCACAGCATACAAAATGAAATTTCCCATCCAGAATATAATGTATATTGACTTAATATTACTGTACATGTTATCATCAACAAACAATTTTTTTCTTTCCTGTTTCTTATATATTTTGCATTTTCCCCCCTTTGATTCCTTACTACTCACTGTCAGTCATTTCCTACCCTCTCCCACACTGTCTCCGGTATCTACAGTTGCTTTCCATGCCTCTTTTTATTTTTTCACATTTTATCGATGTACAAAAAATCTTAAATATTTTCAATAGCAAGTTCAGCTGATATATATATATCTGTGAACACATGTCTGACTTTAGACATATACCACAGCGAGTAGAATGAACATACTGTAAACTAGCACCTAGCTGAGGCTACATAGCTTACTGCAGTCATTAAATAGGAATTTTTTAATATTTTTTTTAATTTCAAGAAAAGCAGTTTTAGCTTTAATAAATTAAAAATCACAGAATGTTAAGAAAAATTTGCCTAAGACTGAAAACCAGGAAAAAGCTTAGGATTCTATTCAAATAGCAGGTAGATGAACCCATCAAAAGCTCAAGAGAAGGCAAAAATTCCTTAAATCTGGAAAACAAAGCATAGAAGAAAATCAGTCATGTTTTAGTCAAAAGTCATAAATTGTGTTTCACCAGTTCAGTCTGATTTAATTAATTTCTCCTGTTATGGTCCAATCTTTCTATTTAAATTCTGGAAGTTAACATTCAATTCCGGACTTGTCCTTATTATTAAGTTGGCCACTTTCTTGGTTGTTTTTTGGACTCTTATTTCTGTGTGTTTGTCTTTATAACCACTAAAGTCAGTCATTTGAAAGACTTTTATTAGCAACTTATTGTACTTATTTTGATAATAGGAAGTGATTTATAAATATATGTAGCAGTTTTCAGAATGATTCTGTGTAACACTGTGTTAGGTGCAGGTAATTCAGAGTCTATTAGGATCCCTGTCCTCAAAGACCTCATCTAATTAGTGAAATGAGACCTACATTTAAAAAATTCATACTGAAAAGCAACATACCAAGAGCCAAGTGACTGGTAAAAAAGAATAAGTGTAATAGGAATTTAGAGATGGTAAGAATTGAGGTATCCCTTTTAGAAAAGATGGGAAAGTTCTGACTGGGAAAATGGAATGCACAAAGCATAGAGAAGCATTTTTGGAAAACAGTGTTAACTGTAGAATAATGGAGTAGTGAAGCCCAGTTTCCTATTTAGTGACTATAGAATTTTAGTCATCAAATAGACTTTGTAATAGTAATCTTCTTTGTTGAACTTACATAGGAATTACCTGAAAATCCATGGGGAAAATTATGTATTCAGCTCTATTTTAATGGAATGTCACTTTCTTACTTTATGGCATACCATAAATATTGTACTTTTGAACATTCTGAGGAGATGTTGAGAGAAGTAAGTAAACAAAATTTTTATTTGTAGAAAAAGCAATTATTTTTAATGTAATATGTTGTCTTATACCTCAAGTCTTAACTATGATTGTACAGATGTGTCTATTAAGAGTATAGAGAACTTAGAAATTCTTTGTTTAGGAAGCAGTACACTGTATCATAAATGTCCTGAGAAGACTTCAATTCTACTAAGATTTAATGTTTCTGTATCTTCAAACCTAATGAGACATCCATATGTTTTCTCAATGTTCTTTGAATATAGGGATGTACATTATAAAATCTTTATAGAATTTAGTGCCAGCAAAGGGCTTCCTCTCCCCAGAGAAACTAATTTTTTTTGCTTTTACTTGACATAACATTTTCCCATTTGCCTTCTCATAGGAAACTCAGAGCCACATTTTGAGCTTAGCTTCAAAAAAATACCTTGATCCTCAGGACCAGCAGTTAGTGTAATGGCTATGTCGCTGGACTCCCACGTAGTCGACCGCGGTTCGCGTCCTGGACCCAGTGGCTTAAAACTCACGCTGGGCGTGTGTGCGTGTGTACCCAAGATCCCGAGAGGAGAATGGAGGAGAAGGGATTGCGGTGTGGCCATTCCCCCTGGGGGGTGATTTCTCACTTTCTGTCTCTCTGTCTGTCTGGCAAGCGCTTGCGCCCTATAGCAAAAAAAAATTTAGTTCCCTCAACTACTGGGCCATAGAACCAGCCCTTTACTTTTATATTCTAATATATATATATACACACACACACACATATATATTAATATATATACACATATATTAATATATATTAATAATATAATTATATATTATTATATTATTAATATATTAATATAAATATAAAATTATTAAAATAATATTTATATAAAAGTATTTTTATAATACTTTTATATCTTTATATATATATATATATATATAGGTTTATATATATATCTTAATCTTAATTATCCTATTATAGAAATGGTTTCACTTTGCAATATGCTATAAATTCTTTATAGGAATAGGGTATACATCATAAGAAGATTTTTTTTTTAATTGTCAGAGGGTACTTGTGCTCACCAGAGAGACACATAGAGAAGGAGAGGGAAGGAGTACCCCATAATGGGATATGGTCATGCCCCAATCTCTTCTCCTCCATTTCTCCATCCTGACAGGATTTGGGGCAGCTACACATAGATTCTCAGCATGTTTTTCAAGCTACCGGGTCTGGGATTAGAACCATGATCAGCCATGTGGAATCTAGCTCCCTTACCCACTAAGCTGTAGGACTGGCCCACTAATAACATTTTATATCACAAGATATTTTATTTCTAGACTTTTAGTTTGTTTAATATTTATTTTAGTGATAGTACACAAGCAAATACTAAATGTTCTATTCAGTATAAGTACTTTCCTCTCTCAAACACATATGTGTGTAAAAGGTGCTCCATCTATTCAGCTGGTTTTATTTTTATTTTTTATTATTCATACATTAAATCACTATACATCATTTAGATTATGAAGAGACTTCACCCAGCATGATATACATCTCAGTCCAGCCCAGTTGAGACCACCACACACGACTGTCTCTCTTCCAGTTGTTCTCTTCACTAAGAACATTTTAAAGGGAATAGAGCTGCCACCCTCTTAATAAACTGATTACCACTGAAATGTGTTTAGCATAATTTTGAGGATTCTTTTGAAATATAAGTAGTAAGATTACTCAGAACATTGTATTTCCTATAGTTATGTGAAACAACTAAATAAATACCAAGAAGGAAATGCACCTCCCCCCTTTTTTTTAATTTGCTATAGAGCACAAGCGTTTGTCAGAGAGAGAGATGGGGGGGGGGAGAGAAAGTGGGAAAGCATTCATCAGGTGGATGACCATGCCACAGTCCCTTCTCCACTCTCCTCTCAGGATTTTTTTTTTTTTTGGGGGGGAGAGGTTTTTCGCTATAGGGCGCGTGCGCTCGCCAGGCAGACAGAGAGAGACATAGAGACAGAAAGCGAGAAATCACCCCCCAGGGGGGATGGTCACGCCGCAATCCCTTCTCCTCCATTCTCCTCTCAGGATCTTGGGCACGCACGCACACGCGCCCGGCGTGAGTTGTAAGCCACCGGGTCTGAGACGCGAACCGCGGTCGACTACGTGGGAGTCCAGCGACATAGCCATTACGCTAACTGCTGGTTCCCCTCCTCTCAGGATTTTGAGTATGCATGTTCATGTGCCCAGTGTGTTCCTTAAGTTGCCAGTCTGAGACTCAGACCATACAGCTGGCCATATGGAATCCCACCACCCTAACTACTATGCCACCTGGCTGACCCAGTGTGCACCCATTTTCTTTTGTGAGAATGAAAGCCTTAAAACAATATTGCATAGTCAAAGATGGTTTTATTCATTAATAATGTTGTGCTATTTCAGAATCCAACAGATTGCAATAAGGAATATGAGGAGGAAAGATGGGAAATAAGGTTTGAGGTAAGTTGCAATCCAAATATTTTTGGAAATTCTGAATACTTCATCAGTATAAACAATCTGATATAGGATCAGGAAGTTAGACCTTTATTTTTTTTTTTTTACCACTGTTTTGAGATGCATATTATTTACATACATGAAATTCACTTTTTTAATTGTATAATTCAGCAGTTTTTAGTATACTCAGAGTAACCACCACTAATTCCAGAACAACTTCATCACCCCAAAAAGAAGCCCCATCCCAGCAGCACCTTCTCTATTTTTAGCTTCCCCAGCTTCATGGCACCACTTAGCTTTGTCTGTATGAATTTGTGTATTCTGGGTGTCATATACAGGAATCATATAATATGTGATTGTTGCTACCTTTTTAAAAAGAATTATTTATTTAATTAATTTATTATTATTAATTTTTAATTTGTTACAGAGCAGTTGCACTCACTAGAGAGAGAGAGAGAGAGAGACAAAGAGAAAGTGAAAGTGAAAAAGCAAGCTGCCACATCCGGGACTTGAACTGCAGTCAGCCATGTGGGAGTCCAGTGCCTTAACCACCTAGCTGCTGTCACTGACTTTTCACTTAATATGCTGTTTTCCAGGTTCATATATGTTGTAACATGTAGCAGCACTCTATTCCTTTTTATTGTTGAATTTCACTAATTTGTTATAACAAACATACGCCCGTTTTATTACCATAGAAATGAAATTCTGTGCTGATAATCATAGAAATAAAATCCATTGAGTGGATATATTTTGTCCAATTGTCTGTTGATAGGTACTTGGTTTCTACCTTTCAGTAATACTGAGTGATGTTGCTACAAACTTTCATGTACAAGTTTTGTTTGTTTAGCTTTATGCTATAGGGTGCTGCGCTTACTAGAGAGAGGCAGAGAGGGGGGAAAGTGATAAGGCTATACTGCAATCACTTCTCCTCTATTCTCCTTCAGGATTTTGGGCATGCATGCATATGCTCCCAGCATGTTTTTCAAGATGCCAGGTCTGGGACTCAAATCATGAAGTCAGCTACATAGGACCCAGCACCTTAACCATCATGCCATCTACTGGTCCATGTACACATTTTTATGTGAACACCTGCTTTCCTTTCTTTTGGGTATATTAACATTTTAAGAAACTGTAAGACTTTTTCCTGAAGTGACTACACCATTTTACTTTCAGACTAGGAATGTGCAGTGTTGGTAATCTGACTTTTTTTTTCTAGATTTCCTAGGATAGGTGTGAAGTAGTTTATCATCAAGGTTTTGGTTGCATTTCTCTGAGGATTAATAGTGTTGAGCATCTTTTCATGTGCTTATTGGCTATTTGTGTAGTTTCTTTGGAGAAGTATTTATTCAGATCCACTGCCTTTTTTTTTTTTTTTCAGGGCACATGCACTCACCAGAGAGAGAGAAACTGAGAAATCACCCCCCAGGGGAGATGACCACAGTATTCTCTTCTCCTCCATTCTCCTCTCAGGATTTTGGGCACCCACAAACATGCCTACCATGATTTTCAAGCTGCTGGAACCAGGATTCAGATCTCAGATTTGGCCACATGGGATCCAGTGTCTTAACCTCCACGACACCTGCTGGCATCCCCACTGCACATTTTTAATGGATTATATATCTTTTTATTGTTGAGTTTTAAGACTTTTTATATATTCTGTATACAAATCCCTTATCAGATGAACAGTTCTCAGATATTTTCTCCTATTTATAGGTTGTCATTTCACTTTCTTGATAGTGGCCTTTTAAGTACTAAAGTTTTAAATTTTGATAATGTCCAATGTATCTGGTTTTTTCCACTTGTACTTTTTGATGTAGGAAAATTTTTTTTTGGGGGGGAGAGGTTTTTGCTATAGCACACGTGCGCTCGCCAGACAGAGAGAGACATAGAGACAGAAAGCGAGAAATCAACCACCCAGACGGGATGGTCACGCCGCAATCCCCTCTCCTCCATTCTTCTCTTGGGATCTTGGGCATGCATGCACACGCGCCCGACGTGAGTTTTAAACAACCGGGTCTGGGACATGAACTGCAGTCGACTACGTGGGAGTCCAGTGACATAGCCATTACTCGAACTGCTGGTCCCGATGTAGGAAGTTTTAATAGCTAAAACTTTATAGTGTATTAGTAGAATTTTACTATAATTATTAAAACAGTATGTGCATGGGAACCAGCAGTCAGCATAATGGCTATGTTGCTGAACTCCCACGTAGTCGACCGCGGTTCGCATCCCGGACCCGGTGGCTTAAAACTCACACCGGGCACGTGTGCGTGCATGCCCAAGATCCCGAGAGGAGAATGGAGGAGAAGGGATTGCGGCGTGACCATCCCCCCCGGGGGTGATTTCTCGCTTTCTGTCTCTATGTCCCTCTCTGTCTGTCTGGCAAGCGCACACGCCCTATAGCAAAAATCTCTCCGAAAAAAAAAAAAAACAGTATGTGCCTGTTGTAAAGTGCTCACTTTATAACAAATCAGTAAAATTTAACAGTGGGTAGTTACTTTTTTCTAAACTTTTTTAGGTTTAAATAGTTATTTTTTGGTTTTTTTTGACCACCAGTTTGGAAATGTTAAGTAGAAATAAATTAGCCTATAAATTTGAATGTGATAGTTTTTACTGCTTGTAATAGTTACCATAGACTTTCAGAAAAAAAAAAAATAGGATAACGGGTGGCATTTGCAGAAAACAAAAACGCTTTCACATTTTTTTATGTATATTTGCCTTTAACAAATACTAACTGCCAGAAAGACACAGAGAGACAGAAAGCAAGAAATCACCCCCCAGGGGGGTTGGCCACGCTGCAATCCCCTCTCCAGTCTCCTCTCGGGATATTGGGCAAACACGCACAAGCACCCAGCATGAGTTTAAGCCTCCAGGTCTAGGACTCGAACCGCGGTCGACTACATGAGAGTTCAGCGACATAGTCATTACGCTAACTGCTGGTCCCTTTTTTTTTTAAAGAGAGATTTTTGCTGTGTGTACTCACTAGAGAGAAAGTGAGTAATCACTCCCAGCGGGGACAGTCAAGCCACAATCCCTTCTCCTCCATTCTCCTCTCAGGATTTTGAGCACACACACACACAAACACACATCTGGTCTAAGTTTTAATCCGCCAGATCTGAGATTGAACCACAGTCAACTATGTGGGAGTCCAGTGACATAACCATTATACCATCTACTGGTCCCAACTTTGTGTTTTTCTTTATACTTTTATAAAGTTTAAGAAAGAAAAACCTGAGACCAGCAGGTGGTGTGGTGGTTAAGGTGCTAGACTCCCACATGGCTGTCTGCAGTTCAAGGCCCAATCCTGGTCACGCCAGGCACCTGTGCATGTATGCCCAAAATCCCAGCAGAAGAACTGAGAAGAAGGGAATTGCAGGATGATGTCTCGCTTCCCCTTTCACTGTCTCTCTGTCTCTTGCTGGCCAGAGCCCATGTGCTATGGCAAAAACAAACAAATAAAGACAAAATTGGGACCAGCAGTTAGCATAATGGCTATGTCACTGGACTCCCACATAGTCGACCGCGGTTCGAGTCCCAGACCCAGTAACTTAAACTCACGCTGGGCATGTGGGCATGCATGCCCAAGATCCCGAGAGGAGAATGGAGAAGGGATTGTGGCGTGGCCATCCCCGCTGGGGGATGATTTCTCGCTTTCTGTCTTTCTGGTGAGCACACGTGCCCAATAGCAAAAAAAAAAAAAAAAAAAAAAAAAAAAAAAAAAAAAAAAAGCCTCTCCGAAAAAGAGTGGGAAAAAAAAAAAAAAAAAAGACAAACTTTTTGATTATTTTAACTTAAATTTTTTTTCTTTTTTTTTTTTTTTTTTTTTTTTGCTATAGGGCGCGTGAGCTCACCAGACAGACAGAGACATAGAGACAGAAAGTGAGAAATAACCCCCCAGGGGGGATGGCCACGCCGCAATCCCTTCTCCTCCATTGTCCTCTTGGGATTCTGGGCACGAACACACACGCGCCCGGCGTGAGTTTAAGCCACCAGGTCCGGGACGCGAACCGCGGTCGACTATGTGGGAGTCCAGTGACATAGCCATTACACTAACTGCTGGTCCCACTTAAATATTCTTTTAGTATTTTTGTATTTTAGTTTTTATTAAAAAGTAAATACCTATTCTAGGGAACCAGCAGTTAGCATAATGGCTATGTCACTGGACTCCCACGTAGTCGACCACGGTTCGCGTCCCGGACCTGGTGGCTTAAAACTCACGCCGGGCGCGTGTGCGTGCGTGCCCAAGATCCCGAGAGGAGAATGGAGGAGAAGGGATTGCGGCGTGACCATCCCCCCTGGGGGGGTGATTTCTCGCTTTCTGTCTCTCTGTCTCTGTCTGTCTGGCGAGCGCACACGCCCTATAGAGAAAACCTCTCAAAAAAAAAAAGTAAATACCTATTCTAGAAATAAAAACTTTGGAAATGTGTATAGAAAAAATGAAATGTCTCCCATTCTGTGCCTCAGACACCCCAATTCTGCTCATAATGGCAGTTACTCTTGACACCTTGTTAACCACTTTTTCAGAATTTTGGTACCAGCAGTTAGCGTAATGGCTATGTCGCTGAACTCCCATGTAGTCGACTGCGGTTTGAGTCCCAGACCCGGCAGCTTAAACTCACGCCAGGTGCGTGTGCATAGGTGCCCAAGATCCCAAGAGGAGAATGGAGGAGAAGGGATTGAGGCGTGGCCACTCCCCCTGGGGGGTGATTTCTCGCTTTCTGTCTCTCCGTCTCTCTCTGTCTGGCTAGCGCACGCGCCCTATAGCAAAAACCTCTCCAAAAAAATTTTAAAAAAAGAATTTTATGCATATATGTAGGTATATATATGTAGGTATATATATATATATATATATACACACACATCAGTAAAGATTCATGCACTTTTTTGCACAAAAATCTTTTCTTAAAAATTGAAGGGCAGGGGACCAGCAGTTAGCGTAATGGCTATGTCGCTGGACTCCCACGTAGTCGACCACAGTTCGCGTCCCGGACCTGGTGGCTTAAAACTCACGCCAGGCGCGTGTGGTGCGTGCCCAAGATCCCGAGAGGAGAATGGAGAAGGGATTGCGACGTGGCCATCCCCCCTGGGGGGTGATTTCTCACTTTCTATCTCTGTCTCTGTCTGTCTGGCGAGCGCATGCACCCTCTAGCAAAAAACCTCTCAAAAAAAAAAAAAAAAAATTGAAGGGCAGGAACCAGCAGTTAGCATAATGGCTATGTCGCTGGACTCCCATGTAGTCGACTGCGGTTCGCGTCCCGGACCCGGTGGCTTAAAACCCATGCCGGGTGCGTGTGCGTGTGTGCCCAAGATCCCGAGAGGAGAATGGAGGAGAAGGGATTGCGGCGTGGCCATCCCCTCTGGGGGGTGATTTCTCACTTTCTGTCTCTATGTCTGTCTCTGTCTGTCTGGCGAGCGCACGCGCCCTATAGTGAAAAACCTCTAAAAAAAAAAAAAAATTGAAGGACAAAAGAATTGAAGGGCAAAGCCATCAGATTTTGATTCTACTACAACAAAATTGTTTTATGGTTTTTAGTGTCTAAATTTTCAATGCAATTCAAAGTATATTAACATTGTAATAAGACTGGCATGGTGACATGTGCCTATAGTCCCAGCTATATGGGAGCTGAGGCAGAAGGATCTCAAGTTTGAGGCTGGCCTGGCCAACATAATGAAAACCTTTCTCTAAAAAATAAAAATAATTAATTTTTGTAATGTGGATTTCTATCATTGTCATTCTGAAATTTGAATTTATTTGTGGTATTTTAGGAATTGCTTTCATCTGAAACAGAAACTCCGATTTTACCACCGTACTTGTGTTCATCTCTGCCTCCCCCAGAAGAACTCTTTGCTGTTCAAGTTAAACATGTTGTCTCACCTAATGAAGTAATGTAAATGGTTGCTTGGTGGTTAAAACATAACTAGCAGTCTTGGTCCTAAATACTAGGATTGACTCTTTGCTTCCCCATCTTCCTGACTTTAAATAATTGAAAATTGGTGACCTCTGCTTTATCTCATCCTATGATGTTCTTAGACGTTTGTTAGTGACAAGTAAGGAAAGTGTTCTTTAACTACTTGCTGGATTCCCAGGATTGTGTTGCTTTGTTCAGTGTCAGGTCATATAGAATATTTAGATTTTAAAGGTGGAACTGTTTCCACCTATGAAATCTGAAACATCTCCCTCCCATCCCCTCTGCACTGCAGTGAATTCTAGTGCTTTTTACCTTACTCTGTGTTTCTCTATACCACTTACCACCTTCTGACCCCAAATGCCACTTTCTCATTTATTATGTTTGTCTGCCTCCTCCACTAGACTATAACTTCATGAAGACAGGGGTTTTTATATGTGTTGTTCATTTCTGAATCTCCAGAACCTATATAGTAGGCACTCAATGGCTATTGATTGATGAATGAATGCCCTAAGAAAAATTTAATTTCTTGACTCACAAGAAAAATATAAATAACAACTAGCATAGACAGTTCCTCCTGCCTTTTACACAGTAAACCATTCTCTTTGCAGACAAAGGAAAGAGATTTGCTGTCTAATTTCAAGAGCATAGTAGTGTACAACTGTTACTTGTTTTTATAATTTTTGTATTATTTATTGGTATATAACAAATTATCTCGTTTATAAGCTTAAAACAACACGCCAGAGGGTCAAGAATCTGGGATATACTTAAATACTCTAGCTCAGGGTCTCTGACAAGGTTGCAATCAGATGTTAATGAGGGCTGCAGAATCTACTTCCAAAATCTCACTCACCTGACACTGTGTGGGGTACTAAGTTCTGTGCCAAGGGCCTCTCTGATTGCCTGCTCAAAATGTGACTGTGTGTACTTCTTGAAGCACACAATCCCCAACAGAGTCACAGTGCCACCAAGACAGAAGCCACATGTCTCTTAAAATCCAGTCTCATACACCATCACTTCAGTTGCATCTTCTTAGGCACAAGGTAAGTCTGGTAGGATTTGGGAGGAGAACTCTTACAAGGGGAAAATATTAGAGGCAGGGCTCATTGGGGCCATTGTTGGAGACCATCTTCCATAATTTTGTACATATAAATGAATACTAGAAATTACAAAAATTGAAAGTTTTTTCTTTCCCTTAGGTATATATTTGCCTTGATTCTATAGAAAATTGTAATCAGTTTAACCAACATAGTGACACAGATGATAGTGGAGTGAGCTGCGAGTCAGAGTTTGAAAGCCTTGAGGAAGCTCTGCGGAGGCTTAATACAAATGTGGAGACATTTCCTCCTCTGACAGATTTTAGGACAGGTATGCTTATTATTTTTGAATGAAACAGGATTATAAACAAAAGGTTTTTGTTTTAGTGGACTAACAAATTTGGGTTATTTCTAATGTTCCTTAATACTTTCCTTATACTGACTTAACATGCATGATCTCTTTGCTTTTTTATATTAATTTGACAGAGGGCACATGCACTTGCCAGAGAGAGAGAGAAAGCAGCCTCCAGTGGGGTGTGCTCATGCCACAATCCCTTCTCCTTTGTTTCTCCATCTGTTGGAGTCTTAGATACACATTTGGAATCTAGCTCCTTAACCAGTAGGCCATGGGCTAGGGCCCTGCATGATCTTTTGGACTCCTCAAGAGATTCTGTAATGGTTGCTGCTCCTGTTTTCTAGATTAGAAAGGTGAGTTAAGAGTAGTTAACTCACTCCCCTGGGGCACTGCCACTTTCCAAAAATCAAGCTGTGTTGGAAAATTGGCTACAGAAAGATGATTTTTTTTCTTTTTTCTTTGCGGGGTGGGGGAGAGGTTTTTGCTATAGGGCACGTGCGCTCGCCAGACAGACAGAGACAGAGAGACAGAAAGCGAGAAATCACCCCCCAGTGGGGATGGCCACGCCGCAATCCCTTCTCCTCCATTCTCCTCTCGGGATCTTGGGCACACACACACACGCGCCTGACGTGAGTTCAAGCCACCAGGTCCAGGACTCGAACCACGGTCGACTACGTGGGAGTCCAGCGACATAGCCATTACGCTAACTGCTGGTCCCCAGAAAGATGATTTTTTTCATGAGGCTTTACCACTAACTAAAATTGTGAGACCTGTCAATCAGTCCATAATAATGAGAATCATTTTAATTACAACTCACCTAAGCTGATGATTTTCAGGTGAGGGTTCAGTGTCCTGGTCTGTCAAGATAGTCAAATTCCTACTATCTTTTTCCTCTCCAATCCATTCTTCCCATATTCATTAATTCTCTTATGAGGACTATGTAACATGTTAGTGGTATTGACACCTTAATACCAAGACTGGTGTCTATACATTTTTGTCAATATGTGATAGGTACATAGAGGTGTATTTATTGTTGATAGTATGTATGTATCAAAAATACCTTACCAAAGAAAAAAATCAGCCCAATATCTTACCTGATTTTTTTCAGAGAGATTTTAATTGTTGTGACCTACTTTTTTTTTTTTTTTTTTTTTTTTTTTTTTTTTTTTTTTTTTTTTTTTTTTTTTTTGTTGTGACCTACTTTTGACTGACATGTAAAGCCCTGTTCCCTCTGCCCAGAATGTTCTCCCCCCAGACTGCGAACTGTCCCCTTACTGAAGGACTTTTTTTTTTTTAAAGCGAAGTTTTCACTATACGGTGCATGCGTTCACTAGAAAGAGAGAGACAGAAAGCAAAAAATCACGCCCTGGGGGGGAGGGCCACACCACAGTCCCTTCTCCTCTGGGGATCCTGGGCACACATGCACACGCGCCCGGCGTGAGTTTAAGCCACTAGGTCCAGGACTTGAACCGCAGTCAACTACATGGGAGTCCAGCGACATAGCCATTACGCCAACTGCTGGTCCCCTGAAGGACTTCTTTGACCTTTCTTTAGAAAGCACTACTCTCGGGACCAGCAGTTAGCGTAATGGCTATGTCGCTGGATTCCCACGTAGTCGACCGCGGTTCGAGTCCTGGACCCGGTGGCTTAAACTCACGCCGGGCGCGTGTGCGTGCGTGCCCAAGATCCCGAGAGGAGAATGGAGGAGAAGGGATTGCGGCGTGGCCATCCCCCCTGGGGGGTGATTTCCTGCTTTCTGTCTCTCTGTCTCTCTCTGTCTGTCTGGCGAGCGCACGCGCCCTATAGCAAAAACCTCTCAAAAAAAAAAAAAAAAAAAAAGAAAGCACTACTCTCCACCACCCCTCTGTCATTCTCAATCCCTCCTGCTCTCCTGTTATAGCTCTCTAAGCAGGTGACTTGGTCACTAACAATTGGGCACTTGGCACAAATTGGTACTCATAGTCAACAAGTGAAAGAATAAACTCATGATTTTTTTTTTTTTAGGGGGGGTGAGGTACACCCAGATTTATAGTCCGGAAAGAACAATTCCTTTCTCATTGTGCTCTTATTCCAAGCAAAACCACACAGTCTGTGTATAATGTGATGATTCACGAAGCTAGACATGTATTATTTATGCGTTTTTCTACAGATATTTTATACTTAAGTTAAATTTCTTGTTTTTAAGTGAGAAGAAAGAGACATTTTGATAGAATCTTATCATGTCACAATGCTCCTGTCCCAGCCTCCTGAGTTAGCTAAGACCACAAGTGTTCACCACCACACAGAGCTTGTTTAGATTGAACTGGAAACAATCTGGGCCTCCCCTGTAGCCTAAACCACTGCGCAGTAGCACCCTCCTGCTTGCACCCCACAGCAACTTGTCATCAATAAAAGTTTTTTTAAGTATGCATATGGTCAAATTGATTCATAGGCAAGTGTCTATTAAATATGTACATTTGTCAATTCAGTGGGAAAGGAATACCTCTTTAGCAAATGGTGCTGGAAAAACGGTATTCACCTGCAGAAAGATGAATCTGAACCCTGACCTCTCACCATTGACAAAAATCAACTCAAAGTGGATCAAAGATTTAAACCTAAGACTTCAAACCATAAAACTACTGGTGGGAGACATTGGAGTAGGCAAAGACTTCTTAAATAAGACCCCCAAAGCACAGTAATCCCAGAAATAGACAAGTGGGATTACATCTGGTTAAGAAGTTTCTGCACAGCAAAAGACAGTAATTAGTGTGAAAAAACAGCCCTCAGAATGGGAGAATATTTTTGGGACCAGCAGTGAGCGTAATGGCTATGTCGCTGGACTCCCACGTAGTCGACAGTGGTTCGAGTCCTGGACCCGGCGGCTTGAACTCACACCAGGGCGCGTGTGCGTGCGTGTCCAAGATCCCGAGAGGAGAATGGAGAAGGGATTGCGGCGTGGCCATCCCCACTGGGGGGTGATTTCTCGCTTTCTGTGTCCCTGTCTCTCTCTGTCTTTCTGGTGAGCGCATGCACCCTAGAGCAAAAACCTCTCCAAAAACAAAAACAAAAAAAGAATGGGAGAATATTTTTGCAAACTATGCTTCAGATAAGGAACTGGTCATCAGAATACACAGGGAACTCATGTGGTTTACCCCAACGCCCAAAAAAATGATCAACCCAGTTAAAAGATGGGAAAATGAGCTGAACATACAACTCTCTAAGGAAGACATATGAACAGTCAAAAGTCATATGAAAAAATGCCCAACATCCCTCATCATAAGGGAGTTGCAAATCAAAACCACAGTGAAATACCACCTAACCCCAGTCAGAATGACTAAGATTAAAAAAACAATAAATGATAAGTGCTGGCAGGATGTGTTGATAGGGGAACTGTCCTACACTGCTAGTGGGAATGTAAATTAGTCCAGTCACTGTGGAAAACAATATGGGGATTCCTCAAAGATCTACAATAGAACTACCATATGATCCAACAATCCCACTCCTAGGTATCTACTCAAAGGACAGGAGAATGCTAGTTGGAAAAGTGCTTGCACATCTATGTTTATTGTGGCATTATTCACAATTGCTAAGACATGGAACCAACACAAATGTCCACGCACAGAAGAATGGATTGAAAAAGAGTGGCACATATACTCTATGGAATACTACTCAGCCATAAAAAACAATACCCTGGCTCTTGATAGAAAGTGGACAGATACGGAAGATTACTGCTGAGTGAAGCAAGCCAGGCTATGAAGGAGAGACATTGTGTCTCCACTTATTACATACCAATTGTCTGCACTCTATGGCTGAAACTGAAAGATTAGAGGATACAGAAACATAGAAAATGGTTCTAGATACTGGGAATAGGGTGGGAGAAGGAGGAGAGTGTGAGGAAACACATTAAGGAGTAATATAGTCAAGACATTTATGGGACACAGAAATGGATTATCAGTTGATAACATGTATAGTATCCCTAACTGGACTGGTGTGAAGTGTATTCATGATGGAAAATTAACTTTACAAGCTAAGTGATATATTAAGATGGAATGAATAAAAGAAATTAAAATATACTAAAAATGGGAACCAGCAGTTAGTGTAATGGCTATGTCGCTGGACTCCCATGTAGTCGACCGCGGTTCGCATCTCGGACCCGGTGGCTTACAACTCACGCCGGGCGCGTGTGCGTGCGTGCCCAAGATCCCGAGAGGAGAATGGAGGAGAAGGGATTGCGGCGTGACCATCTCCCCTGGGGGGTGATTTCTCGCTTTCTGTCTCTATGTCTCTCTCTGTCTGTCTGGCGAGCGCACGCGCCCTATAGCGAAAAAACCTCTCCAAAAAAAAAAAAAAAAAATATATATATATATATATACATATATATATATATATATACTAAAAATGTACTTTTGAATAAAAAATTTATATTGAAAAAATTGTTTTTGTGGATTAAAATGACAACTGGTTTAAAGTTTTATTTGGAGTGGGACCAGCAGATGGCATAATGGTTACGCTGTTGGACTCCTATGTAATTGACTGTGACTTGAGTCTCAGGACCAGGTACTTAAAATTCATATCAGGTGCATGTGCATGTGTGCCCAAAATCCCAAGAGGAGAATGGAAGAAAAGGGATTTAGATATGACCGTCCCCTGTGTGGGGTGATTTTTCACTTTCTGTTTCTCTTTCTCTGTCTCTCTGGTGTGCACACACACCCTATAACAAAAATCTCTCTTAAAAAAGTACAACAAATTCTATTTGGAGAAATGAAACTTCAGCTGTGTGTTTTTAAGTACCAACTGTTGACAGTGATTCAGTTAATTACTAAGCAGAACAGTTCTAATAGATGAGATTCTTTATTGTTCTACTGACTTTATACTGAAGAATCTGCTTATTACTTTAATAAAAACTCGTTTGAAATAAAAATCTTTGTACCTTAGCGTCATGTAGTATTTCAGTGCCACTTGCCTTCAGCTATATTTTTCTTTGTGGAATTATGTGGTAAGAAAGTAAGAAAACAAGGAAAGAGAAGAAAGAGCAAAATGGAGAAACTGAGGCATATTCCATTTTTACTCTGAAATCTAACAGTGTATGGAGAGAAAGGAAGTACATACTATACTAACTTTTCCGTTTTACTCAAGCCTAGCATTCATTAACACATTTACTGAGCACTTGCTTGTACCAGGTACCATGTTAGAAACAGACCACAGTTCTGCACGCAACAATATGTGGTCTAGAGAAGAGACAGGTGAACACAGTACAGTATGACAATAACAGCTCATTTGCAAAGAGGATCATAATACTGTATGATCACAGAGGAAGATCAGTTAGTAAGCAGTGGCTAGAAACTCATGTTGGACGCATTTGTGTGTGTGTGTGCCCACAATCCTGAGAGGAGAATGGAGAAGGGATTACAGCCTGGCCATCGCCCAGGGGGTGATTTCTCTCTCCCTCTCTCTCTCTCTGTCTCTGTCTCTGTCTCGTGCTCTGTAGCAAAATTTAGAAACCCTCAAAAAAATTTAATTCTGTTCAGGCAACTCATTGAGGATATGTAGTAGTAGTTGATAAGGAAACAAGAAATCCTTCAGTTGCCATGCTAAGAACTTGATATGCAAGCAGTTAAGATGCCATTGAATTTTAAACAAGAGATCAATATAATTGAATGATAAAAGTTTAATCCTGATGGCCTCATAGAGAATGGGTTAGAGGACAGAATTGAAGACAGGAACAACAAAAACTGTATTTCTTATCCTTTATAAAGATGATGGCCCAAACTGAAAGAGATTTTGAAATGAAAGTGAGAACAGTGTGAAGCATGATTTCAGCCATGGGCGGTAGAAGTAGCAATTCTGAGAATGAAAAGTGCCTTTCTTCAAAACTTAATCCTTAGGAATTAGTAAAGAAGGGTTTATAAAATTAAAAAAAGGAAACACCAGCACAAGGCTAGTTGGTTAGTGTTTAATTCTGGATGGTGGGTGTATATGGTGGTTACGTTTTCTTCGTTGTACTTTTCTGATTAAAAAAAAAAAAATTGTGGGACCAGCAGTTAGCGTAATGGCTATGTCGCTGGACTCCCACGTAGTCGACCGCTGTTCGCGTCCTGGACCCAGAGGCTTAAAACTCACGCCGGGCGCATGTGCGTGCGTGCCCAAGATCCCAAGAGGAGAATGGAGGAAAAGGGATTGCGGCGTGACCATCCCCCCTGGGGGGTGATTTCTCGCTTTCTGTCTCTATGTCTCTCTCTGTCTGTCTGGCGAGCGCATGCGCCCGATAGCGAAAACCTCTCCAAAAAAAAAAAAAAAATTGTAAGTCAATAAAAAGCAGTATTAATATTTTTTCTCCTTTTCTGTTTTTCCAGAAATGCCTTGCCTTGCAGAATATGATGATGGTTTATGGTATAGAGCAAAGATTGTTTCCATAAGAGAATTTAATCCTTTATGTCTCCTGGTACAGTTTGTTGATTATGGATCAACTGAAAAGCTAACCATAAACAGGTAATAAATAAATAAATAAATAGGATTAATTTTTTCCCAGTTCTTTATTGGGAAGAAAAGCCTCTCCTTTTAAAAGAAAAAAAAAAAAAAAACTATTTGAAAGCTGTATAAATTTAGAACTTTTTAATCTAGATTTTTCATTGTAGTAAAAGACACCATTTTAACTATTTTTAAGCACATTTGCTCCCCAATGATGGGATTACATCATAATAAACCTGTCAGAAATTGAAAGTATCTTAAGTAAAAAATATATTTAGTACAGCTAACCTGTGGAACATCATCACCTAGCCTGCCTACCTTCCATGTATTCAGACACAGTAGCTTATAGTTGGGCAAAATCATCTAACACAAAGCTTCTTTGTAATAAAATATTGAATAATGTACACAGACAGGCATTTCGTAAACATGATAGGATGGAAAAATGAAACATAGTTTCTAAAAAACTGTGGCAACTCTAGAGTAAGTTCTGGTTGTTTACCATCATGGTTACATGGTTGACTAGGTGCTGTGGCTCTTGCTGCCACAGCCCAGCATCATATGAGAATATCCTGTATCTCTCTGATGAAGAATTTCACTAGCCCAGTGTTTTCATCCTTTTGTGTTGCTATAACAGAATACCCGAGCCTGAGTAATATATAAAGAGGTTTATTTAGTGTATATTACTAAAGGCTAGTCTAAGCGCATGGTGCCAGCATCTGCTTGACTTCTGGTGAGGGCTACATGCTGCATCACAACATGGCAGAGAAGTGAACAGTCAAGTGGACTACGCAGAAAGGGAGCACATGTGTCAGACAACCAGAGACGGCTGCTTTTTATGCCAGCTCACCTGATAACGCATCAGTCTGTTAATCCATGAGCGGATTAATCCTTTCATGAGAGCAGAGCCCACACAAACTATTAATAGTTACCTCTTTATATTTTTAGAGAGATTTTTGCTATAAGGCGCATGCACTCACCAGAGAGACAGAGAGACAGAAAGCAAGAAATTACCTCCCAGCAGGGGTGGCCACACCACAATCCCTTCTCCATTTTCCTCTCAGGATTTTGGGCACCCATACACACGCATTCAGGACTTGAACCACAGTTGATTATGTGGGAGTCCAGCGACATAACCATTATGTCATCTGTTGGTCCCTCGTCACCTTTTCATTAAGCTCCACCTCTTGATGCTGTTACAATGGCAGTTAAGTTTCAGACGTGTTTTAGTGAGGACATACAAACCATAGCCTCACAGAAAAAAATAAAAATTCAAAGTACAACTTCTACTGAATTTATATCACTTTCACACCATTTTTAAACTGAACCGTCATAAATCAGGAATGTATACAAGTAATTGACATTAAGGACACCGTTGTACAATTACGACCACTTTCCATTTCTTAAACTTTATTTTTCCAAAATGAGGACTACCCACTAAACAGTAGCATTCCATTCCATCATTGCCTAGCTCCTGAGAATCTGTATTCTATTTCATCCCTATGAATTTTCCTATTCTAGATACTTTATATAAAGTAAAATCATACAGTATTATACTTTTGCATCTGGCTTATTTCACTTAGCATAATATTTTCAAGATTCATCCATGTAACATGTCAGAATTTCCTTGTAAGGTTTAATAATATTCCATTTTATGTATATACTACCTCTTATTTAGCTCTTCATTTGCCATGGATAGTTGGGTTACTTTTACCTTTCGGCTGTTTTGAATAATGCTCCTACAAACATGGGTGTACAGATATTGCTTAGAATGTGCTTTTAGTTCTTTTGAATATATACCCAGAAATGGAATTGTGGGGCCAGTAGGTGGCATGATGGTTAAGGCACTGCCCTCCTACATGGCTGACTGCAATTCAAGTCCCAGACCTGGTAGCTTGTTTTCTCACTCTCCCTCTCTCTGTCTCTCTGGTGAGCACATGTGCCCTATAGCAAATTATAAAATAATAAAATTAATAATTTTAAAAAGGGACCAGCAGTTAGCGTAATGGCTATGTCACTGGACTCCCACGTAGTCGACTGCAGTTCAAGTCCCAGACCCGGTGGCTTAAACTCATGCCGGGCACGTGTGTGTGCGTGCCCAAGATCCCGAGAGGAGAATGGAGGAGAAGGGATTGCGGCGTGGCCATCCTCCCTGGGGGGTGATTTCTTGCTGTCTGTCTCTCCGTCTCTCTCTGTCTGTCTGGCGAGCGCATGAGCCCTATAGCAAAAACCTCTCCGAAAAAAGGAAAAAATAAATAAATAATTTTTAAAAAATAAATGTAATTGTCAGATGATACACTAATTCTCTTTTTAGTTCCTTGAGGAACTATTTCACTATTGCACTATTTCACATTCCCACTAACAGGTTTTTTTTTGTTTTTTAATTTGACCAGAGGGATACAGAATGAGAGAGAGTGAGAGAGATGAAAAGTGAAAAAGCAAGCCATCAGGTCCAAGACTCAAACTGTGGTTGGCCATGTGGGAGTCCAGCACCCTCAACCACCACACCACCTGCTGGCCTGTCTTACAGTTTCTTCACATACCTGTCAATATGTATCATTATTTTTAATAATATAATAGCCACTATTGGGTGCAAGATAGTATCTCATTGTAGACTTGATTTGCATTTCTCTAATGATTAGTGATGTTGAATATCGTTGTCATGTGCTTCTTGGCCATATATCTTCTTAGGAAAATTTTTTTTTTTTTTTTTTTTTTTTTTTTTTTTTTTTTTTTTTTTTTTTTTTTTGCCATAGGCTGCATGTACTCACTTGAGACAAGAAGAGGGAACATATTAAGTCATCCCACCCCTACCCCAACAGGGATGGCCACACCACAATCCCTTCTCCATTCTTCTCCTGGGATTTTGGACATACATACACATGCATCCTGCATGATTTTCAAGCCACCAGTTCCAGGACTCAAATTGCAGTCAGCCATGTGGGAATCCAGTGACTTAACTACCTTGCTACATGTGGTCCCCCCAAAAATGTCTATTTTTAATAGACATGTTTTCTCCCATTCTATAGGTAGCCTTTCACTGATTGTGTCCTTTGATACTCAGAAGTTTTTCATTTTGATGAAGTCCATTTTCTGATTTTTCTTTTGTTGCCTGGGCTTTTGGTGCCATATTTTTTAAAAATTACCAATCAAATGGCTTGAAGCTTTTCCCCATATTTTCCTGAGAGTTTAATAGTTCTAGCTATAAGAAAATTGTAATTGTGACATTCTGAACATTTTAAGAATTTCTTTTGTGACAGACTGCGTCAAATTCCCCTTCATCTTATGCAGTATCCAGCCCGAGCTATAAAAGTTCTCTTGGCAGGATTTAAACCTCCTTTAAGTGATTCAGGAAAGACAAGAATACCATATTGTCCCAAATGGAGCATGGAGGCATTATGGGCTATGATAGACTGTCTTCAAGGAAAACAACTTTATGCTTCTTCCATGGTAAAAAAAATATCTTAATCAACATTCTTTCAAACCTATTTCTTCATCCCCTATTTACTTTGTAAAGTGCTTTTTGTTTCTATGCAACTCTACATGCAAAAATGCAATAAAATATATAAAGTTTTATATACTATAGAATAAACTTTAAGGCTTGTTAAAATGATACCTTAATTTATATTTAATCAACTTTTTAATACCCCTTGATAATGTATCATTTATGTAATGACTAGGAAAAAAAAACAATCAAGATATGCACTCTGTAATCAAGGAATCTGTAAGTTAATGAAGGAAACAAACATACAAGTTAACGAAGTACAGTGAATTTGGTATTATGATAGGGATACAGGCTACTTTGCAAGGGGGTGGGGGGCAAAGATGAATGATGATTTCCACCTGAAGAGATCAGGAAACACTGTTTGAGCAGCTTCTTACTAAGTACTCAAGTGCTTAATTGAACAAGTGACACAGGAAAGTGGCATTTAAGCTGGATCCCAAAAGATGAGTAGGAAAGAACCACGGTTCTGATGATAGAAAGGCTTGAATTATATTAATTTTACTAATCTCATAATCATGCTAACTATAATATGGTAAAACCTGTATCAGCAAGTCAAACAAGAAAGGCCAGATTGTGTTTACTATAAAAAGCCTTTCTTCTTTGAAGGCTTAGCATGTTAGCAAGTAGTCTATAAGCAGAATCTGGCCACATGATGTTTTATTTAGTGTAGTGTTTTAAAATTGGGGGGGAAAAAAGTGTGTATTCCTGGCTTCAAATTAAATATAAAATCTAGGAATCCTGAGTGCACCTCAGCTGCAGTGGTGTTAGATGGGGACAGACGCTTTGGTTTACCCTAGTGATCACCACTGGTAATCTGGCCCAACCAGCTTTCTTCCTTTGCCATACCTGCCTGGTCCCATGATTTGGATTCCTATCTACTGACTATGACAGAAATGAGCTCATAAACCTAGAAAGTGCTTCTGAAAACTCATGTAGCTATCATGTAGTTGCATATGCAGAGTGATGTGAATAGCTCACGCAGGACTTCTCTCAAGAAGCCAGTAGAAAATACAAAGTGTAACAGAGAACTTTTTTTTACTTTTATGAATAACATTCAATATTTGGTCAGCTTATGCATAAATGTATAATGCTTTATGTGTGGAATGGAAATGAACTTTTAACAGAGATGATGTTAAATCCCACTGGCTCCATCAAGAACAACAGTGCAGGGAGGAATTACAATTTAAATAGAGCAGAATAGAAGGAACTGGATTTAGCAGGAAACCATCACAGATGCCTTTTGGAAGTACAGAGTATAATAAATCAGGGCAGGACAGTGGTACAGCAGTAAAGCATAGAGCTCTACGAGGCAGACCTACATGGGAAGGTTACTGGCCCACATTGGAGACCTCCCTTGAGTACACTGGGCATACATTTGGCCGTGATCTGGTGCCGGCTGAAAGCAGATGGGTCATTGCATTAAGATCTTGTCAGAGGTTGGTCTCTCTCTCTCTCTCTCTCAAGGAATAAATAAAATTGTATTAAAGAATCATAAATAAAGCGAGAGAATACTTTTTCCTTCCTATGCAAATGGCCCGAGGTAGGAGGCAAAAGACAGCAAAGATACTAATTGTTTTCTTGATAACTGTATCTTTTCATTTTAGGCTCAGGTGCCAGAACAAGTGGTGACATTATATGAAGATGAACAGTATCCAGTTCATATGTCATTAGTAGAAATGGGGCTTGCAGATAGAGATGAATGATGTAAGTATATATTCTTCTGGAGCAGTGACATGTTACATGAGAAATAGTGACATTATATGAAGAACAGTACCCAGTTCATGTCATTAGTAGAAATGAGGCTCGCAGACAGAGGTGAATGATGTAAGTGCCAGTTCTTGTTCATTCCTACACTCACCATGTGATTAATATAGCAGAGAGTAATGCTAAATGCTCATAAAAGCACCCTTGTGTTTCCTTGATTTCTCAAAGGAATGACAACAAACATCAACAGAATCTCTTTTCTAGATTTCTTCATAGGCCTTTCTCACCTATTAAGTACCAGGATTAAGGAGGTCTCAGATCTATGAGAGTGCTTGGAATGGCTATCATGTCTGTCATAGTACCAAATCCACAGGGGATGAGGAGGAAAGAGTAGACTCCATAAATATAGAACTACTGAACGATCAACCTCCAATAACAATGTTATTAAAGTACGTGGGTAGGGCTAGCAGATGGTGTGAAAGTTAAAGCACTGGATCCCACATGGCCAACCTGGCAGTTTAAGTCCTGTACCTGGCAGCTTGAAAATCATGCTAGGCACCTGTGTGTACATGCCCAAAATCCTAAGAGGAGAATGGAGGAGAAAGGATTGCGGCATGACCATCCCCTTGGGGGGCAATTTCTCTCTCTCTCTGGCAAGTGCACACACCCTATAGCAAAAAAATTTTAAAAAAAGTACTTGGGTAACCAGCTGTTTATCATGTCCATTCTATTCATATGAATCTAGCAAGCAATTCAACACTAGATTTGTTGAACATTAACTTTAAGCAAAGGTTCAAAACAGTACATCCTGTTTTTCAGGTACACAGTGCAGAATATCTACAGTAGCCCAGAAGAAAGTTTGTTATGTTTAGACCGTTCCAGGCTGTTTTTCTGATTTGTTCTGCAATTTGCTTTCCCCTCCTTTATTCATACATGTTGAACTGTTTAGGAATTGTGTGACAGAAAGTCAGAAAAAAATAGTTAATAAATATTTACTTTCAAAGACTGTCTTGTTTTATTTTACTATAATTTCAAAATGAAATTGTTTAGGCACACGGGAAAAAATTAGTTCACTTTATAGCTAATGACTCAGATGAATAAGACATTATCGATATAGTTGATGGCCTCCAATACCACTCCCCAATCACATTCTCTTCTTCGTTTAGAAGTAAACAGTATTATAATTTGGTATTTGGCACTCTTATAAATGTCTCTATTATTTTACTATATGCAAATGCTTCAATACATGAAATATATTACTGCTCTGTATATTTTTAAATACATATGGTATCACACAATTAGTTTTTATTTTCTATTTTTTTATTTACACTATTTATGTTGGTAGGTGTAGCTCTACTTCATTCATTTTCACTGTTCTGTGTGCGTAATTTATTCTATTGTTAGATATTTAAGTTATTACCAGGTTTTTTGCTTTTAGTTTTGCCACAGAGTGTGTGTGCTACCCAGAGAGGGACAGAGAGAAAGAACGAGGGAAAGTGAGAAAGCACCCCCCAGGGGGATGGCCACATCGCAATCTCTTTCTTCCATTCTCCTCTTGGGATTTTGGGTACACAGACCCAGCACCTGGTGTGTTTTTTCAGGCTGCTGGGTCTGGGACTTGGACCATAGAGTTAGCCATGTAGGATCCAGCTGCCTTAACCACCATGCCACTGGCTGGTCCACCAGTTTTTTCTTGATTGGAAACATTCTTCTTTAAAAAAAAAATATATATATATATATATATATATATATATATATATATATACATACACATATATAATTTTATTTTATTTATCATTATTTTGGGGAGTTTTTTTGAGAAAGAATTTTACTATAGGGCATACGCATTCAACGAAGAGACAGAAAGCAGGGAATCACTCCCCAGGGTGGATGGCCATGCTGCAGTCCCTTCTCCTCTGTTTTCCTCTCAGGATCTTGAGCACGCACACACACGTGCCCAGCATGAGTTTTAAGCCACTGGGTCCAGGACTCAAACTGCAATTGACTACGTGGGAATCCAGCAACGTAACGATTATGCCATCTGCTGGTCCCCTTTATTATTATTTTTATTTGCTACAGGACACATGCACTCACCAGAGAGAGAGAGAGAAAGCAAGCCACCAGATCTGGGACTCAAACTGTGGTCATGTGGGAGTCCAACACCTTAACCACCGCACCACAAATATTCTTCTGTTGGAGACTCCCGACATATTCAGACAAGAAGCCATTTGAAAGCTGAGGTGTGTCCTGGCCTGTTCAAGGAAGCTATGCTCTAAACTCCATCTTCTAGACTCCCGAAATATTCAGACAAGGTAGAGGATCTCTGTCCTCTCACTGTCTCTGGCTGGTTGTCTCACGTTCTATCTCTCTAAATTTTTAATTTTTTTTTTTTTAATTTTTCAACCACTTCTCCTCACCTGGGGCCTTTTTCTTTCACTTGCTAATTTCAGAAGCCATTTGAAAGCTGAGGTGTGTCCTGGACTGTTTGCGCAGCCCACTCTTCATTTTTTACGTGTAAAAAACTATTTTTTTCCTCTTTTTTGGTAGTATTTTTCTAGTTTTTTTTTTTTTTTTTTTAACCTTACCTTCCCACTACTGAATGTCTAGATAGGCCTTCGTACACAGTAGCCAAGCATCCGAATACTTTTAGAGACATTGAAATCCTCAACGCTTATTGAACCTCCTACTTTAAGGAAGAAATTTCTTTTGATATAAAATCTGAACTACTAATGTCTTTCTGTGGATACCACTTTGCAAAGCACAGTGAAGGAGAGATTTTTTTGTCACAGAATGACTAGACATCACCAAATAGGCACAAGAAACATGAGAAACCAAGAAAATATCTCTCCCCTAAGGAAAAAGAACAATCCCTCATCATCCACAGACAGTACAGTAGAACTAGTGGAAATATCTAATAGAGAATTCAGAATATTCATAGTGACAAAACTAAGTGAGATGTAAGGGCTGAGAGATAATGAACTCCAGAAGATGCAGGAAAAAAGAGACGCGTTCCAGGAGGTACTAAGTTATTCCATGACCTGAAAGGAAATACACACCATAAAAAAGAATCACATGGAGCTATTAGAGATGAAGGCTGCCACTCAGGAAATCAAAACCTCCCTCAAAAGTATTAAAAGCAGATTAGTCCATGCAGAAAATTGAATCTCAGATGTTGAAGGCAAAACCTCTGATCTAGAAAAAACAACCAAAAATAAATTGAGAAAATAACCCCCAAAAATGAGAATACCATACAAGAAATACTAGACAGTATTAAGTGCCCAAATTAAGTGCCCAAACATCTGGATAATCAGTATCCTAGTTCAGGAAACTAATAAAGGCATTGATAATCTATCCTGTGAAATTCTGGAAGAAAACTTTCCAAATCTAGAGAGGCATTCAAATATCCAGACCCAAGAAATACAAAGGACCCCAATAGAATCAACCCAAGAAGATTTTCTCCAAGGAACATAGCCAGACTGGCCAAATCTATAGACAAAGATAAGATACTGAAACTGGCAAGGAGAGAAACGTCATGTTACTTATAAAGGTTATCGAATCAGGCTAACCTCAGACCTCTCATCAGAAACAATGTGAGCAAGGAAAGAATGGGAAAATATATTCAAAGTGTTAAGTGAAAAACAGTTTTAACCAAGAACACTATGGCCAGCAAGATTACCTTTCATATGGAAAGAAAGGATAAAAACATTCTTAGATAAACAAGACCTGAAAGAATTTGCCAGTAGCAGACCCACTCTTTAAGAAGTTCTGATAGGAGGGCTCTACCAGGAAAACTAAAGACACATACAGAAATAAGAGAACAAAAGGCAACCAAGAAAATGACCAATTTAATGTTAGGGACAAGAAATATCAATAATAACGTTGAATGTTAACTTCCGGGATTTAAACAAAGATTAGACCACAGTAACTGCGTATTCAACAGAAGAGTGTTTGAACATAAGACTGAACTGGTGAAACAGAATTTTATGACTTTTGAGTGAAATATTACTGATTTTTTTTACTATGCTTTGTTTTCCCAGTTTGAAGTATTTTACTTTCTTTTGAGTTGTTGATAGGTTCAGCAATTTATTAAAATATTTTTCTTGTTTCTTTAAATAGAGACATAAACTTTTCTTCCTTCCTGACCCCTCTGAAATTGGAAAATATTTGGGACTATTCTTATTTTGTGGCAGAAGGGTTATAATAATGCTTGTTGCATTGAATCAGAAATTGGAAATACTCATTATTGCACAGGGTTTTGACTGGAATGTCATATCCGAAGATTATCAGAAGACTATGGAACTAAGGTGGATCTCAAGTAAATTAACGGAAGCTCCTAGAAAGATGGCCTGGCCCCATAATAGTTCTGCCTGGCAGAGAGGATTAGAGAAGATATATGAAAGAATTTATAACATAAAATAACCTGGACTTTTCTAGCCTAGCATTGTAATCAGTAGAGATTGCAAGAGAAACCACACCAGAGGGTTATTTTAAGAAAGACTTTGAAGGAAGAAAAAAAGAGACTCATCTTTGCTAGCAGATGGTATATCACAGAATAGTTGGTAGGCAGGGCTGAACTGAGAAGGTTGATGTGTGACTAGTGTGCTGGGCATTTGCTTTTCAACAAATTTGAGTAGTTGACATGTAAATATTTTCTCAAAAACATTTCAAACCATACTGTTTCTGTTGCTATAGAGTCACAAAATTATAAGAAATATTTTGAACATTATCTTTAAAATTCAGTATTTTGAAATTTTGAAAGTTGTTTATTAACTATCAAAGAACTATGGAGTGGGACCAGCAGGTGGCGTGGTGGTTAAGGTGCTGGACACTCCCACATGGCCGACCACGGTTCGAGTCCCGGATCTGGTGGCTTCCTTTCTCACTTTCCCTCTCTCTCTTTCCTCCTCTGTGTCTCTCTCTGGTCAAATTAAAATAAATGAGTGAATAAATAAAATAAAATAACTATTAAAAAAAAAAAAGAACTATGGAGTATGAGCAAACATTTTTTGATATGTAAAGTAAATGTGGAAAAATATAAAAATTAATGAAAAAAAACTAAAAATAAATTATATGTATATAAATTATATATATATTACATATATGTATATATATATGTAATATATATATATATATATATATATATATATATATTCTTCTGCTGTACCCTTGCATACATGTGAGTGTTCTAGTCAAATTTGCTTTACAAAAGTAGTTTTACTAATTAATCATCAGTTGTCTGAGTTCTTTGACAGCGGTTAATGTAGCAGATCTTTATTTGCCAGAATAATTATTAATTGGGTCATCAGAAAAGTCATGACACGTTTTCCTATGCAAAAATACATCATGTCTTTTCTGATGGCCCAATAGTATAAAAAGGATATTTGGGGCTACCAGATGGTCTGGAGGTTAAGGCAGCTGGCTCCCACATTGCAAACCGTGCACAGTTGGAGTCCTAGACCCAGAGACTTGAACAACATGCCAGGTGAGTGTGCCCAAAATTCTGAGAGGTGAAGGGATTGAGGTATGGCCATCCCTCCTGGGGGGGTGCTTTCTCACTTTCCCTCTCTATTTCTAGTGAGCACACATACCCTATAGAAAAAAAAAAAAAAAGGCATCTGTTTTAATACATGTCCACTGGTTTATTAGTTTCTACTGGTTTATTAGCGTTAATTACCATTCTGTCACTTGTTTATATCCTTGACCATTTTTCTATTGAGTTGTTTGCAATTTTCTTACTGGTTTGCAGGAATATTTTATATATACTGGGGAGTAATCCTTTGCCTATTGTGTATCTTCTAGTCTGTGGCTTGTCTTTTCCCTTTTTTGTAGTATCTTTTCACTCACTTATCAACCTTTTCCTAGAAGGTTTGTGCTTTTTGTGTCTCACCTCCTAATCCTTCTCCATCCTGAGGTGTGTGTGTGTGTGTGTATATATATGTGTGTGTATGTATGTGTGTGTATGTATATGTATGTATATATTCTCCCTTATTTTCTTTGAAAAGTTTTTTTCCTTTTCTTTTTAGGTTGCCATAGGGCAGTCACCATAGAAAGACATAGAGAAGCAGGGAAGTGAGAAATGACACACACACACACACACATACACACACTGGGAACTAGCCATGCCGCAGTCTTTCTCCATCCCCTCTCTAGAGTTTGGGCATGAACACACATGTGCCCCACATTTTCTACCCACTGGTCTGGGATTCTAACCGCAGAGTTGGCCACGTCAGATCCAGCTGCCTTAACCTCTGTACCGCTTCCTGGCCCACTGCTTTGAAAAGTTTTAGTTATGGGACCAGCAGTTAGCGTAATGGCTATGTCGCTGGACTCCCATGTAGTCGACCACGGTTTGCGTCCTGGACCCGGTGGCTTAAGACTCACGCCGAGCGCATGTGCATGCGTGCCCAAGATCCCGAGAGGAGAATGGAGGAGAAGGGATTGCGGTGTGGCCATCCCCCCTGGGGGGTGATTTCTCGCTTTCTGTCTCTCTGTCTCTGTCTGTCTGGCAAGTACACGCGCCCTCCTATAGCAAAAACCTCTCTCAAAAAAGAAAAAAGAAAAAAAAAAAAGAAAAGTTTTAGTTTTGTGGGACTGGCAGGTAACATGGTAGTTAAGGTGCTGGACTCCCACATGGCCAACTGTGGTTCGAATCCCAAACCTGGCACCTTGCTTTCTCACTTTCTCTCTCAATCTCTCTCTCTCTGTCACTCTGTCCTTCTCTGGTCAAATTAAATAAATAAATAATTCTTTAAAAAAAATACATAATAAAAAAGAAAGAAAAGTGTTTTTTTCTTTTTTTTTGGAGAGGTTTTTGCTATAGGGCGCGTGTGCTCGCCAGACAGACAGAGACAGACATAGAAACAGAAAGCGAGAAATCACCCCTCAGGGGGGATGGTCACACCGCAATCCCTTCTCCTCCATTCTCCTCTCAGGATCTTGGGCACGCACTCACACGTGCCCGGCGTGAGTTTTAAGCCTCCAGGTCCGGGACGCAAACCGCAGTCGACTACGTGGGAGTCCAGCAACATAGCCATTACGCTAACTGCTGGTTCCCAAAAAAAGAAAGAAAAGTTTTAGTTTTGTTTTTCACATTCAGTTTTTAAATCAACTGGATTTTTTTTTTTTTTTTTTATTAACTGAGTCGCTGTCAACACTTATTGTCATATTACACTTGCAGGTAAGGTCTATCTAGATCAATCTCTGATTATATAAATTTTCAAGGTGTCTTGCCCTTCCTTGAACACCTTGCTTCCATCCGACTATAATCTTATGGGTGATAACATCAAGGTAGCTGAGGTCCATCAGTTAACACTCCCTCCATACATAGCCTCAATAAAATTGCTTTCTCCTTACTATGATTACTACCTCTTGTACTATTTGACCTATTTGTATTCACTTATTGTTGTAACTTCCCATTCTATTACAGTTAACCTCTGTGGTAGATCAAACACTTTGGTATTAGTACTAATTGGAAGTAATATTTTAGGCTTGAGAGACATTCACTTACTCCTTGAGTATCCTTTTGGTACAAGTCATGTTTGTCCTAGTCCATCTTGTTGCTAATAGGAAATACCTGAGTCTGGACAATTTAAGAGAGTAAGAGGCTTATTCTGCTTACAGTTTAGAGGTCCAAGGCCCAGGGGCCCCTCCTAGGAAGGATCTTTTCACTTCGTTAACAAAAACATGGTCCTGGGCAGGAGCATGTGCATTCATGTCCATGTCTCTGTTCCAGTCTCATTCTCTCTCCTTCTGAACCTACCAGGAATCAATTGTGGGGTCCCTACCCTAATCCTATTTCCCAAAAGCTCCACCTTTCAACACCACAGTTGGATTAAGTCTTCATTCTCTTAATCCCATCACAGCCAAATCTCAGCAAGAATTTTTTAAGGCCATTCAAACCATATCAATACTTTTTTTTTTTTTATTATTAATTTTTCTTTTTGAGAGTTTTTTTTTGCTATAAGGGTGCATGCACTCTCCAGAAAGACAGAAAGCAAGAAGTCACCCCCAGGGGGAAGGCCACACTGCAATCCCTTCTCCTCCATTCTCCTCTCGGGATCTTGGGCACACATGCACACATGCTCGGTGTGAGTTTAAGCCACCGGGTCCGGTCGACTACACGGGAGTCCAGGAACATAACCATTACGCCAACTGCTGGTCCCCAAACCATAACGATATTCTATAGCTGATGTGTCTATGGGACATCTGTGTGATGTACTTCTTGTACTTCTTGGTTTTCATAACCACTAATAAAGCACACATTTGTTATTTTAAAAACTTGTCTACAGTTTTTTTTTTTGTTTTTTTTTGTTTTTTTTGTTTTTTTTTTTTAGAGGTTTTTGCTATAGGGCACATGCGCTCACCAGACAGAGAGACAGAAAGCAAGAAATCACCCCCCGGGGGGATGGCCACGCCATAATCCCTTCTCCTCCATTCTCCTCTCGGGATCTTGGGCACGCACGCACATGCGCCTGGCATGAGTTTTAAGCCACCGGGTCCGGGACGCGAACCATGAGTCGCAGTCAGTCATATGGGAGTCAGCGACATAGCCAAACTGCAGTCAGTCATATGGGAGTCCAACGACATAGCCATTACGCTAACTGCTGGTTCCAAAACTTGTCTACAGTTTTATAACAAAGTAATAATGCTTTCCTTAGTCTAAAGGTAGAAAGCAGGTAGGTAAATTGTAAATAAAAACTACCCTTATATATTTCAAAGAACATAAAAATGAAGATGTTATAGTAAATTTTTATTTTAAAATCCAAACATAATCTTTTCCATTTCAATACACAAGCATGCATGCACGCGCACACACACACAAATACATGTATATATAAATTAAACAGAATCCACGAGAAATGTACATTTTTTAACAAGAAAATCAGTTAGTGTTACTTCATGATTAGTCACACAGGGTCACGGACATTCTATGTCCATTAGAACATTACCGTCCTTGTCCTTCACTCTTATCCGACCAGATGGATACTTTGTTTCCTGATGACCGTTGGTATATACGGTTTTTACAGTGCCATTTGGATACTCCCGTCTCTTGAACTGGGCAGTGTGTAGCTCTCTTTGACCATTATTAAACTCTATGATTTTGCTGCCATCCCTGTAAAATTTAAAAATAGAGTTCCTTAAAAAAATTTTTTTAAAAAATAAGAAAACTATAAAATTGCAGACTCTTTCCACAGTGTTTCTGTTTCAGGGTAATAGTTCCATTTAGCTGATTAGTATTTACTTACATGTGCCCATAAAAAACTTGTTTTAATACGTTTTTATTTTCACCAAAAAATGCTATTTCTTTTAACTTTACATGTGTGCTGCCTCTAAAGCACAAAAACAAAAATTGGCCTTTGTATTAAAATATGGCTATTTTGGAAACAGCAGGTGGCATAGTGGTTGGGGTACAGGACTCCCATATGGCCAACCACAGTCTGAGTCCAAGACCTGGCAGCTTAAAACTCACACTGGGCACATGTGCATGCATGCCCAAAATCCTGAGAGGAGAATGGAGGAGAAGGAATTGAGTCATGGCCGTCCCCCCTCAGGGGCGATTTCTCACTTTCTGTCCGTCTGTCTCTTCAGCAAGCACACACATCCTATAGCAAAAGGCTCTTTAAAAAAATGGCTATTTCAGTTTTGGCCTTTTCTTCATGTTAAAAACCATCTGAGTGGGGCCAGCAGTTGGCGTAGGGGTTATGTAACTGGACTCCCATATGACTGACTGCAGTTTGAGTCTTGGACCCGATGGCTTGAAAATCACTCTGGTCACATGTTGTATGCGTGCCCATGATCCTGAGAGGAGAATGGAGAAGAAAGGATTGTGGCATGCCCATCTCCCTTGGGGGGTGATTTCTTTCTTTCTCTCTCACTGTTTCTGTCTCTCAAGAGAGTGCACACTTCCTAAGACAAAAATCTAAAAGAAAAAGAAAAAAAAACATCTGAGTACTTGTTCTATATTCAGTGGGGAAGAGAACTGAGAAGGGACATGATCAGACTTTATAATCAGTTTTGAAACAACAGAGGAAGACAGTACCAAGTACCAAGGTGACTGCTTGACATTCCTGTGAAATATTCTAATTGAACCCACAAATACAGGTATAACAGGCCATTAGAAACAAGAGGCTGGGGCTAAAGGCAGGGAAGCACCACTTCTGAATACAGACAGATGTGTGCACGTGTGTTTCTTCCGCAATGATCTTAATGGCATCATACCGTTGTACTCTGACAATGGTCCCATCTGGGAAAATACTTTCTTCTTGTCCATCAGAAAATAAATTTTTAAAAGTCTGGTCAGGAAAGGTTATTTCTTTTCTTCCATCTGGGAAATGTTTTTCTGTTTAAAAAAAGATTAACTATAAATATTTTTAAAGGAAAGGAAGAATTTATTAAGGACAGAGTAGAGCAAGTTTGTACCTATTTGTCCACTTGAGAAATGTAAGACTTCAAGTCCTTCTGGGTAGGTAGTGTGAGTGGTCTGGGCAGCTGCATAGTAGTAGATCTGTAAAGACATGAAGTTCAGTACACTTTTCTCCAGAGATGGTTGAGCTGCAGAGAAA
This sequence comes from Tupaia tana, assembly GCA_026018925.1. Classification (NCBI taxonomy): domain Eukaryota; kingdom Metazoa; phylum Chordata; class Mammalia; order Scandentia; family Tupaiidae; genus Tupaia; species Tupaia tana. The sequence continues at coordinate 17,543,272 of JAKSZU010000005.1, forward strand.
GCTGGCCCTGTGGAAACATACCACTCTCTCATCTGGCATGACTTGCTTCACATCACCGTTAAAGAAAGTGACTCTGACTGTCTTCCCATCTGCACTCACTTCTTTCCGAGTTCCATTGGGAAACAGTATAACACGGGACCCATTCTTATAAACTTTCTCAACCTAAAAAGAAATCCATAAGATTATCAATTCGCTAGATTTACTCCTGACACTCTGCCTAATTCTCCTCTTACTTGCCTACTTAGAAATTTTTCATAATAAAAAGTAAAACATTCTCTCAAAAGTACAGCAGATCCTTTGTTTCATCAGAGGTTGCAAACTGGTGATTTTCTAATTTTCTCATTCCTTTTTCATTTATTAGTTGAAATTCATCTAAAAAAGAACATTTTTCTGGGACCAGCAGATGGTGTAGCGGTTATATCACTGGACTCCACGTAGTCAACCCCAGTTTGTGTCCCGGATATGGTGGCTTAAAACTCACGCCAGGTGTGTGTGCCCAAAATCCCAAGAGGAGAATGGAGGAGAGGGGATTGCAGCGTGGCCATGCCCCCTCAGGGGGTGATTAATCACTTTCTGTCTCTCTGGCAAGCACACGCACCCTATAGCAAAAATCTCTCAAAAAGGAAAAAGAAAACCTTTCTTCATCAATGATTTGTTACCCTAAAGTAAACTTTGTATAGGAAACTTCAACTACTTCGTTGTTCTGTTCTTTGTCCTTCTCTCATCCCTCAAGGCTAGCAGAACTTTGGCCCTACAGTTGCAACTAAAATGAATCAGATTAGTGTATTTGAAAATGTAAATTTTTCATTAACCTGACATAAAATTCCTTCATCAATCACCAATAAACCCTGCATATGTTCCTTTTATTTTCATTCCCTCTTTTAGCCAGAACATCCAGCCATGCAGTGTACTCAAATCCTTTCCTACGCACACGAACAAACCTATGAAGGTTGGAGATGAAGAGAGAGATCCCTGTCCTAGAATAAATATAAGACCACAGGAAAGAAGGGCCTACAATGAACTGAGGCTTTTTAAAAAGTGCCAAGAATTTCAAAGACTTTTCAGCTGTTTGGAGCAAGAACGAAGTTTAGACAAAAGAACTACATTCGTTCTTTTGCCATTTCTCTAAACTAGAAATGGCAACTAAATGTATGCTGTACACTGAGTATTTTAAAAGATTCCAGGGGTTCCAGCTAGCAGATGGCATGAAGTTTAGTTAAAGCAGCTGGATTCCACATGGCCAGTTGTGTAGTTGTGGTTCAATTCTCGTACTGGCGGCTTGAAAATTATGCCAGGTGCATATGCATGCGTGCCCAAAGTTCCAAGAGGAGAACAGAGGAGAAGGGATTGTGGTGTGGCCTTTCTGGTGGGGGTAATTTCTCACTTTCCCTTTTTTTCTCTCTCTGTCCTGGCAAGTGCACACACCCTATTGCAAACTTTAAATAAAGAGTCCAGGGGTTCAAGTTCCAAGGTCCTAAAGGTCTTAAGCGATGTCAGTGCTCTTAAAGATCAATTATTTTAGAATCTAAGTATCAAAACTGTATTTTAATCCTTTTCTTTTGCCACGGGGTGCATGCACTTGCCAGAAAGAGACAGAGAGAGGGAAAATGAGAAATCATCCCCTAAGTATGACCACACCACAATCACTTCTCCTCCATTTTCCTCTTGGGATTTTGGGCATGCACACACACACGCCCAGTGTGATTTTCAAGCCTCCGGGTCTGGGACTCGAACCACGATGAGCTATGTGGGAGTCCAGCACCTTAACCACTACACTACCTGCTGGTCCCTCCATGGGACCACTAACTACACCATGGTCCCTCCATAGCATTCATTATTTACAAAAAAAAAAAAAAAAAAAAAAAAGTTAACCTTTCCATCAGGATGACTGATTTCTCCCTGAATTTTTTCTTCAATTTCTTCTTTTTCTTCCTTCTCTTTGTATTCAGGATCTGGGAAACTCACCGGTTCAAGTGGTTCCCTTGGTGAGGCAGCCTATAGGACAAGACAGTTCAAAGAGCTATAAAACCTCCACTTACTTCCAAAACCCAGATTCTAATATCAAAGGGTTCTATGACTTTCATTTGTTATTATATATAAAACATTTAAAAATGTTAAGTAAAAAGCCTTTATATATGGTTTAGAATCTTAAGTCAGTTAACAATTCATTTCAAATTTGAGTATTCTATGTTTACATATATAAAAATATAAAGAGACTTACTTGTCCTTTATCCAAACTGCCCAAGTCATGAGGAGGTACAGACTTGGATCTTCGAGACAGATTGCCTACTAGAATATCATTGTAGAATTAGTGTTGATATTCAATTAAAAACTTTAAATTTATTAATATAGTCACACACTTCCTTAGGTCATATTCTTTTGTAAACTGCTGTCCCTTATCCATTAATTAAATAAGTCAATACTTTTCTTTACTAATTTGCAGAAATTCACCATTAGGTAAGTTCACATATTTATATAGTACTTAGGTTTCTGGGGACCAAGACAAAGACAAACTTGTTCTCAGAGAATTTACAATCCAAAGACAACATGCTCAAATAACCTAACAGACCCAAAGATATATTAATAGAGAAAATCACAAGGACTATTTAGAGACAGAGTGACATCCAAGCATACATATAGAATTTTGCTTGACCAAATAAATAGGTATTTAGTTAAAACCACAGTGGCCACGGTCTAAACATCTTAGATCATGATCAGCACACCAACTATGTACTGTATCATGAACACTTAGGTTATAAAATAAGCACATACCCTGCCATACGCACGTGCACACAAACCTAACATGAAGTGAGGTGAAAATCTTTAAAAATAAATTCAAAGTGCTAATATTTTCTTCCTATATATTTTTCATTTCATTTTCTTTTTTTATTTCATTTTCTTTTGTACATTCAATCACATTTAGCTTACAAAGTAAATATTTCAATATGTGAACATTTCTCCCTAGTCCGATTGATTAAACTATAAAATAGCTTCAACAGATAATATCCATTTCTTTGTTCCATTAATGCTTTGCCTCCGTATTTTTCTTCTAAATGTCCTTCCTTGGGACCATAGGGTGGCGTGGTGGTTAAGGCGCTGGACACTCCCACATGGCCAACCAGGGTTCAAGTCCTGAATCTGGTGGCTTGCTTTCTCACTGCCTCTCTCTCTCACTCTCACCCTCTGTCTCTCTCTGGTCAAATTCAAAAATAAATGAATGAATAAATAAAAAATAAATAATTATTTTTTAAAAAAATGTCCTTCCTTTGGCCCTACTCTTCCACACACACTGTATCTGGTATTTACACCCATTTACTGTGTTTGTATATCCTTTAGTCAGTTTCGAAGCAAGCCAGGCTATGAAGGAGAGACATTGTATGTCCCCACTTAATATATACCGAGTGTCCACACTCTATGACTGAAACCGATTTTCTTCCTATATCCTAATGAGTCTCACATTGTAAACACTTCTAACCATAAAGAGTTTTTTGTTTTGTTTTGTTTTAAACTTGAACATTAAACATTTTTACTCAGTTCATCAGTACACATTAAAACAAAATCTCAGAAATACCCTTTTTAAAATTTTCTGCCCTTTTTTGCAGCCATGGTTTTTCATATTTTTTTGTGAAATGGAAAGTTTTGAGTGGTTACTAAAAAAATCCAAAAAGAAAAGATTCATTACATAAGACAATGGCTTATATAAGAGGCAACATTTATTTGGGACCAGAAATAGAAAATTCCTTTTGACCTCCCTGCTCTGACTGGCTTTAAGAAGTAAGTAACTATTGGCCCCTGATCCTAGCAACTGGTCTGTAAGGAGGACAGCAGAAAAGGGAGAAAACCAAGATGGTTAAAGAATAAGGAAATGGTATGAAACTAACAATTTGAATCGGCTATCATGGGGTCCAAATTGAAGCTCTTCTTATACATGGCACAGCTCTTTTTCCTTCCCTGAGGATTTCTTTCACCAAAGGAAGACTACTGTCCCAACACCTCCATTGGGCCCTGGGTCACCTCGCTATAGACTACAGCACTGGGGAGGTTAATCAGACCTATCGGACACCAACGTCTACACTAAGCATCTTCAACTTCCTTGGAAGAATTCATTTATTTTCATGAAGAAAATCATCAACATAATTCTATCACTTCATACAAGCATAACTGTAATGGGAAGGCTGAGCAGCCATCACATTTGCTTCACCACAGAATGCTCCACTAGCTTGTGTCCTCACTTCACTCACACAATCAGCTTTAAAGAATGCACCAAGTAATTAGACCAGTAAAAAAGACTGGTAGTATAATTAAATAAATAACCTTATTTATGATACTTCGGATTTATAAATGCCAACTATATAGCAACCAAAGACTCATAAATTCTAGCTGAAGTACAACCACTGATCGAGGCCCTTTGAAAAATAAAAGATAATAAAGTGTCAGGGGAAGAGAGACTTTATTCTCCCAATGATTTAATAAATGAACTTACTTCCCTGATCCTTTAAGGTTCACATTGGGAAAAACTTAACTTTCTTTTAAAGGTATCCCCAGTCAATAAACTGATTAATCAACCCCTATTTAGAAAAATAATCTCCAAACTTAAGAAAGCTATATAAAATGTCATTCATATCCAGAATGTAATAGAACTTTGACACCAGAATGACAAACCTCTCAGTTTCTGTACCAAACAGGTGTTAGTTTATCCATTAACCTGTATACCAAGTTCAGCAGAACAAATACATCTATACACCACGATGTAAAGAACTACTTGCGTTTTTACCCTTTTATTCCCTGTTGCACAGTCTGAAGCCAATAATGTAAATATTGTAATAAATTCCAATGGTGAAGAATAGGCTTCTTTCTTGGTAGAGTATAGATGCTGGAAGTCTTCAAACCATGTGGTAGTTCAGTAAGACAAGTAATGAATTTACAGAAAGTGGGAAATAGTTAAATTTGAAAAGAATTTTGGTAGGTGGTTTAAAATTTTGTCACTATCTAGGGCTAGCAATGGAAGACAGGTAGCTGAGACAGATTTTTGCCTCATGTGCTTTCAACACTGAAACCATCCTATGGATGACTGAGAAAATATAACTAATTTGGAATTAATAGATTTTCATAGAATACAGACTTCCTGGTACATCAGGCAGGAGTTCTTACACTTTTGCTTATATGTTATGGAACATTTATGAATGGAACTATCTGGACAATCCTCCCTTCCCCAATGCCTTTTACATGTTGTTTATTGAATGGATATCACTGAAAATTGAGCTGTCCTCTCACACGGTGGTGTTATTCCTGATATGATGTGGAACAGTGGGGTTATTAGTTTCTTTTGTCTTGGCAGAATTGAGATTTTTTTTTTGATAGTAGTAAATATTAATCTAATGGGAGAAATAAAAAAGTAAAAACAATGACTCAAAAAAAAGTCTATCATTCTTGATGTTTTTCCAGCAAAATAATTAACCCCAGCATACTCAGAATAAAAAAGAAAGAAAAGACAAAAGCTTTTTTGAAGAGTTCTCCATTTCAGACAACCTCAAACCTGCTGAAAAAGATCTATCAGCAACTCAAAACACTTAAGAAAAAACGGAATTTTCCTTGAACATTTGAGTTAGGGGCACCAAGTAGAAACCTGTAACAGAGATTACCAAAAAATGACTTGTGATTTGTCATCATGAGTGTAAAATAAAAGGACAAGAATTATTTCTATTTACAACTCAATCTGGTGGCTGAAAGAAAAGCAGTCTTTGGATATAGAAAAACCCAGTTTTCTTAAGAGTCCAGCTGTAAAATCTGGCTGGTCATCAGGCTTCAATACTACCACTGAAGAACAGGAACTCTTTTCTTTACCTCTGTGGGAGTCTTAAGCGACTGGAGACCATTAAAGAAAAAATAAAATAAAACAACCCTGAAAACAGAGAAATGTGTGTTAGAAAAGTGTGTTATAGAAGAATGGTAGCTTTGACATAATCTGACCATGTCCCAGAGTCCCATCACTATCAGTCTTGAATCCATCCTGCTGGTCAGGCTAATTATCAGGACAGTCAACTTCTTCCCTCCTCCTCCTCATTCCGGACTAATTATCAGGACAGTCAACTTCTCCCTCCTCCTCCTCATTCCAGATCAGGGCATGAAAGTAGTGCTTGTCAAGAGTCCCTGCAGATGTTTCATCAATGGAAAGCGTACAGCAGCAATAGGATGATACAGATACCAACAACTCCACGTAGGATGAATGAGTCTCACTGCTTTCTCAGGTCGATCCCCTGGATCAGGCTGTTCACAGCAGGAAAATGATTGGCCAAAGTGTTCATTTTGCTATAAAGTGACTTCAACATTCTACTCTGTGAAGTCAGTTTCTTTTGTTGCCATAGAAATGCTTATTGTTTCTTCTATCAGATGATCTGAGTTTCGAAGGTGGTCATGTTCTTTCAAAAATAGTTCAGTTCTTCTGTTGTTTACCCCAGACCCACTTTTATATGACTCAATATCCTTTCATATGGGTCCCATGAGATCTCCCTTTCCCGTATTGCCATAAAATTTCCTTTGGCTCTATGAAATCCGTGTGTATAATCCTGCAATATGTCTCCATGTCGCTGTAATGGACGCATTAGAGCTGCATTCAAGGAGGGGACACCTGCACTGTTGATATATTCTGCCATTTTATCATTTACCTCTGTAAGCCTTGCCAACAGCTGTTCAATCTCAATTGCCATTGTCTCAAACACTGTCTCGGCTTAATCCATTCAAAAGGGGTATTGTGTCAGAACTATACCTGTCGCGTCTTCCATCTTGGTAACTGCTGTGACTATAACTTGTACATAGTTTACTGATGGAAACGAGTTTCAGGTCAAGTTCATTTTCCAACTGTCGAGCCTGTTTCCTGAGATCTTCCCAGTAATTGGTGATTCCTGTCACCATCTTCGTTGTCCCTCAGAAAGGGTTTTGAGCAAGTGCCAGACCCTGACTTACATGTCAACAAGTATAATGGACACTAGATGCCCTGGGAGAATGACTGGAGAATACAGGCAGGAAATCAGCCAGGAGGCTGTGAGGTACCCACAGAAACAGAAATGACCAAGTGAGATCACTGAGTTATAGGTTCCAAATTGCCAACGGTCAACAATTTTATTGGTTCAACATAATTATTGGATTCAGAAAATAACATCAGAAGGATTAGTGTAGGGATCGATGGGAGCGGAAGGTAAAGGAAAATGGAACTGGGAAGTACACAGAGGTTTTAGCTTGAGAAAATGGGTAGACAGTCAAGTTCTGGGATAACAGGAGTGCTCTGTTTTGCACTACATAGGAGGAATGTCATCCTCCACCTCACCGGTACCAATGAGAAACAAACTATACAATTGGAGCTGTGTTACTTATATCATTTCTAATCTTACAAACCACCTCCAGAAAAAAGACTAAGATTACCATTTTGTATGTGAGAAAACCAAGGCTGAAAGGTTAAATAACCTACCAAAGTTCTTGACTAATAAAAGGCAAAAATCAAGATGCAAGCCCACTCCAGGTCGGGTTTAATTCTCTCTTAGGCTGACTGTGAACTAACTTTAACCTGACTCTTCTAAGTATCTAGCTACTGGGTGGAATAAGGAGAGATGATCAGGAGCACAGGCTGACTTGACTGCTGGGTGCAAGCCCACAGTCTGAAAGTTTATATACACACACTTTACAAAATACATGACATGAATGTGAGAGAAAATTAACCTTAGGTACTAAATAATGCTGGAATAGCTGGATATAAACATGACAGGAAGTACAACCTAAAGACAGGCAAAGATTTAAGAAGCACTATCTATAAAGGAAAAAAACTGAAATTAAACTACATTAAATAAGAATTTGGGGCCAGCTCCACAGCCTGGTGGTTAAGGCAACCGGACCCCACATGGATGACTACATGATTCAAGTTTCACACCTGCGGCTTAAGAAACATGCTGGGCACACATGTTGTGTGCACGCCCCAAATCCCAAGAGGCAGGAGAGATGGAGGAGAAGGAATTGTGGCATGACAATGCCCCAGAGTAGGAGCTTTCTCTCCCTCTCTGTCTTGCTTTCTCTCCCTCTCTGTCTTGCTTTCTCTGTGAGTGCTTTCTCTAGAAAAAAAAGAATCTGGGTTCATAAAATGATACTATAAGGAATAAAAAGTCATTGGGCTGGCCCCATGGCGTAGTGGTTAAGGTGGCTAGATCCCGCATGGTCAACTGTGCAGTTCAAATCCCAACCCCAACCCCAGCAACTTGGAAAACATACTGGGTGCATGTGCATATGTGCTGAAGATCCCAACAGGATGGAGAAACGAACGAAAAGGGACTGAGGTATGACCATGCCCTATTGGAGGTTGCTTCCCCTTCTCACCTTCTATCTCTGGCTAGTGCATTAACACTGGCAAAATTTAAAAAAATAAAAAGTCAGAGGTTGGGAGAAGATATCTGGAATATATGTGAATTATGATGGGGAGGTAGAATTGTCTTAAAAATCGATAAAGAAAAAGACAACTCCACAGAAAAATAAAAGTTCCTCTCAAAAGAACTCTTGATAGCCAGTAAGCACAGGCAAAGATGTGCAGTGTATTAGTAATCAGGAAAACGCAAATTAATTTGACAAGTACCAAGAGCTTATCCTGCTAATGGCAAAAAAACAGTACAACCACTTTTCAGAGCAAAGGAAAAAACTAAAGTTACTCAAACCTGACGTGGCCCAGGATCCCACACCTCATAGATATCCTGGAGAAGTCACATAATCAGACTCGCTCTGCAGCTTTGGGCTCTCTGTCAGGCAAACTGGATGAAATCTGAACCCCCGTGGCAGAAATGTGAAACTAGGATACTACACAGTGGGATCTACAGAGCTGTTACCATCAATCAGCTGGAGTTTTCCTGTGTTTGTGTGGAGCTTCCAATAGCAAAAGAAAAGGTACAGTGCAGAAGGGCACATAGAGTATAACATAATACTGTGCTGAGTTATAGACATAATGTAAGAAAAGAATAATAGGCACAGAATGCCACCAAGGTAGAAATTAAGGGGAATAACAGGCACAGCGGTTTTGATTATATTCACAATGATGCATGTGTCAAGTTGGGTATAAATTCTTTTTTTTTTTTTTTTTTGAGAGAAGTTCTTGCTATAGCAAGTGCTCCCCAGAGACAAAGAAAGTAAGAAATCACAACCCAGGGGGAATGGCCATGCTGCAATCCTGTCTTCTCTATTCTCCTCTTGGGATTTTGGGCATGCAGGCATGCCAAGCGTGAGTTTCAAGCCGCCAGGTCCGAGACTTAAACTACAATCAGCCACATGGGAGTGTGGCACCTTAACCATCACACCATCACTGGCCCAAATTCACTATTCATGTTCTGAAATATTTTTATGAAAAGATCAATGCAGCCTCTTCTTACCTTGTGTTGGCAAATAATTTTTCTTGCATTTTTCTACCTGAGTTCCTGAAGAAATCTGATTCTTCTGAAATTGAATAGATGGGTTCTATGGTATGGGAGAGAATTTAAAATATAAAATACGTGTTAGTCTACAGAACACTTCAGGCTCAGCTGCTACCAGGCCTCACCCTGGCTTTCACCCACAGGCCATTCCTTACATGCCACTTCCTCAGCAATTCCTGCCAAGGCCACCACAGTTAACACTGCAGCTCCCTACACCCCAACAGCCAGGTCCCTGCCTGGCTTTTTCTCCTTAGCTCTTACCACAATCTCACACACTAAATATCGTATTTATGTGTGGTCTTCCTCTAGATCCATGAGGGCAGGGAGTTTTGTCTGCTGCTCACTGCTGTATCCCCAGGGCATAGAGCAGTGCCCAGCATACCCTATTAATCAATCTAGATGCATGAAAGACAAATTATTTGATTAAAAAGAAGTCTATGCATTGACTCTACAGAAACTTCCTTTGATCTGTTTTTAACTCAGATTTTTATCTGCACATAGTGGTATGCCCCTTTATAAGAATCATAACATTGTATTTAAAAAGTACCTATATATAGGAAAACTTAAAAATATTAAAATAATGGTCAAACACACATACAATTCACCACCTTGACCATTTCTAGTATACAGTTCAGTGGCATTAAGCACAGTTATATTACTGTGAACCATCACCACCGTTCACCTGCAGAACTCTCTTCATTTGCAAACAGAAACTGTCCCCATGGAACAACTCCTTATTCTGTCCTCACCCCGTCCCTGGCACCTGCCATTTTACTTTCTGACTCTAAACACTTGATGGCTCACTTATTCAGCATCACCCCAGACTTGGCCAAACCAGCTGCCCAGCCTACCGTGGACTCGTCCTTCCTCACTGCAGGCACACACTGGCCCACCCTGGGGCTGTTCTCCATAGCTGCAGCTTTCTTCCATGCATCTAGGCGGAATCTTTCCATCACTTTTATTTCTTCCCGGAGGTCTGTGTTCTCTCTCACCAACATCTCTATCTGGCTTCTGAGACGACCTTGTGTGCTTGACCACTTTGCTTCCTTCCTCTTCAAATCTTCCTGTAAATCGGCTATTTGCTGTTTCAATGCCTCTCAAAATAAATAAATAAATAAACAAGCAAGCAAATAAGAGAGAGAAGAAAAAGTATTGCAAGAATTTAAACAACAGAAGAAACGAAACACATTAATGAAACAGAATGTCTAATCCAAATGGACAGCAGAAAAGGTAGGACTCAGGTAACAAATGACATTTCAAAAACACTGGCTTGGCTGGAGAGGGGTTAGTGGGTCAGGTTAGACCTCTGCTCAGACCACCAATAAAACCAATCATAAAAGTCAAGAGAAAGGAAAGGAGACACCACTCAGGACACACAATTTCCAGTGTTATAAAATACAGAAGGAAGAATGTGGTTAACAACTTACTACATATCTCGGTTATTTAAAAAAGAGGATTTTGAACTTTCCCAACTTGAGTAATGACAAATAGTTGATACGATGGGTATGCTAATTATCCAGATTTAATCATTACACATTGTATTCTGGTACTAAAAATCCATGCTGTAGTCCACACATATCTACAATTATTATGTGCTAATTGAAATAATTTTTTTAAAGAAAGAGTTACTTTAGATGTACTAAATGAAATAAGGGAAAGGAAGTATCTAGAAGCACCATACAGATGTACAAACAGAAATCAAGACGAACAGACAGAAGCAAGCACTCTTCCCTACCACTTGAAAGCCACGGCTGAGGGGCGAAGGGCAAGGGGAGCTCTGACTCCCGCAGCGATACGTGCAGAAGACCTGACTGCCCACCGCAGGTAAGCCACACAGCAGCCACCAGTGACAGGGAGAAACCAGGGCTCAAGGCCTCTCCCTCAAGGGCCACACCACACAGCACACACTTTGGGATCAAGGCTCTCATCCAGTATTGAGCCTTGAAAGTCTTGAAACAGGCTTCAGAGTTTTCCCTAAACATCAGCTTCCCTATTTTGAAAATTCTAGATTTATCCAATAAATGAGAACTATCTGGCAAACATTTTTATAATATAGGGAAGTAGATGTAGTAATAGTAAAATGGTAACATACAAGTCTCAATGGGTAAGAAATCTACAGCAATTAGTATTTTCAAAGTGTCAACTCTCAGGCACTGCTACAGGTCCTAGGAATACAAAGCATACAACACAGGCCCCTGCCCTCCTGACACTTACTCTCAGGGAACATGTGTCACAGAGTGGCATGAAGTAGGCAAGGGTGATGGGTCCATATTGGCTGGAGGCAAGGGACAGAATGTGAGTCACCTAGCACAAGCATGGGCAAGGGGCCAGTGGGGGACAGATGGACAACAGCAAGCGAGATGTTAGGAAAGGCCAGACTGGAGCATGAAGTTCTCGTAGAAAGGAAAGACGTGGAGGAACAAAGAGTCTGGGCAGAGCGTTGGAGGCCTACTTCCTTATAGAAAGAAGCCACCAGGATGTCTCGAGTGTCCATTAACTCAGGGCTGGCAATTTGAGTCTGGGCGGATTTTCTGATACAACAGCATGGAGAATAGAAGAAAGAGAACCCTTGAGAATGATTCCAAGCCTTTGGTCCCAGCCCAAGGGATGAGTCGGTAGTCCACCTGTAAGGGCACCGAGCTCGAAGTGTCTATTAGCTGGGACACACCAGACTGGCCAGGGTAGTCCAGGCTGGGTGTAAGGGAGGACCAATCCCACGCTGCACTGTCCAATGTGCAGCCACCAGCCACACATGGTCATTAGGCTTGGAACTGTGGCTAATGTGACTAAGAACCTGAATTTTTAATTTTCTTTATTTTTAGTTCATTTAAATTTAAATAACCACACATGGCCAGTGGTTAGCATCCTGGCCAACACAGCTTTAGAGAATAAGAGGATATGTAATTTGAAGGAGAGCTACCAGATTGCAAAGAATAAATAAATAAATAAAACCCATGGGTATTCACATAATAAAGTGGAACTACAAAGAAAAAGCTCCTCTGCTCTGGGTGAACTGCATTGGAAAAAATAATCAGGACCTGAGCTATGAGAAAAAGAGGAAGAAGGAAAAAAAATCAATCACTCTCATAATCTTGGATGTCTGAGAAGGTTTTTATTGTTTCCCCTTTGGGTCTTGTAAGATTTTCATAACATAACAAGGTATCAAACCAAGTACTGAGGTAGGGCAGCAGAACAGTGGTAAAACTCAATGCTCTGCAAGGCTGACCCACAAGGGAACGTTGCCAGTTCAGGTCTGGAGTCCTCCCTGAGTACACTGGGCATACCTGTGCCCCTTCGCCAGACTGGCTGAACCTGGGGTGAATTTCAGCATCAGGCCTGCCCCCCCGCCTCTGTCTCTGCCTCTCTCGTGGCATAAATAAATAAACTTTAGGGGCCAGCAGATGGTGTGGCGGATACATTGCTGGATTCCCACGTGGCTAACTATGGTTTGAGTCCCAGACCCAGTGGCTTGAAACTCATGCTGGGTGCATGTGCATGCGTGCCCAAGATCTCAGGAGGTGAATGGAGAAGGGATTGTAGCGTTGTTCACTTTACCTCTCACTGTTTCTGCTCTCTCTCTCTGATGAGTGTATGTGCTCTAAGACCTCTACAATAAATAAATAAACTAAACTAACAACAACAACAACAAAAGGACTGCAGTAACACCAGGAGATTTAGAAACAAAAATGAAACAGCAAATCCGTTATGGAGGTTTTTGTTTCAGTTTGCTATAGGGCATGGGCATTCACTGGAGAGAGACAGAGAGAGTCAGAGACAGGGGAAAGTGAGAAATCACCTCCCACGGGGGATGGCCACACCACAATCCTTTCTCCATTCTCTTTTTGGGATTCTGGGCATACACACGTGCCCAGTGTGTTCTTCTTTCAAGCTGCAGGGTCTGGGACTTAAACCACACAGTTGGCCACGAGGGATCCAGTCACCTTAACCTTCACACCACTTTCTGGCCTATATTATACAGGTATTTTAGAATAGGCCATGGTATTAAATTTTGACTATAGGGACCAGCAGTTGGCATAATAGCTGTTGCTGGACTCCCATGTAGTTGGCCGCGGTTTGAGTCCCAGAGTCGGTGGCTTAAACTCACGCCAGGCGCATGTGCGTGCATGCGCAAGATCCAGAGAGGAGAATGCAGGAGAAGGGATTGCGGCATGGCCATCCCCCTGGGGGGTGATTTCTCACTTTGTCTCTGACTCTTTCTGGTGAGCTCACGCACCCTATAGTAAAAACCTCTCCAAAATATATATATATATATTTATTACGTTTTAGCTACCATTTAAAGGGTTTAACATGTTCACAAAAAAGTCATGTAAGTCTATGACTATACTTCAGATTTTTTAAAAGAAATATAATTAAATTTAATATCCCCTTTTAGTCTTTCATCTACCAGGCAAAGAACAAAAAAAACACTCCAAGAATTGCATCTGGAAGTTAAAACTGACATATTTATGTAGGGCTAATATGGTGATATCTATTAATATACATACCCTTTAACCTAGAAATTTAATTTCTAGGACTTCATCCTACAGATCCAGAACATATGCTACATGGGGACAGGAATAGATTCTTGTTGTTGTGCATTACTGTATTCCCACTACATGCGTGCTATGGAGGAGGTACTCAGTAAGCGAGTGCTGAATGACTAAGGGGACTAATAACTGAGAGGTGACAGGTATAAGGTTATTCAGCACAGCACTTTTTTGTAAATAGAAAAAGGACACAGTAACATAAATGTTCAGTAAGTAAATTATGGCACATCTACACAAGCAGTTCTATGCAGTGATGAAATAATGAGGATGCTCTTTAAGTTGAGATATAGCGTGAGGAGCTGGATGAGGGTGCTATGGCCAAACGTGATGCTATACAAGGCTGATATGAAGGTTCCAGGCTCTCGTCCAGTGACCTTCCTGAGTATACTGGGCCATGATACAGGGCTGGCTAAGTAGCGGTGGGTCACAGCATCAGAGCCCTGGTGGGGATGTCTGTCTCTCTGTCTCTCATTAAAGAAATAATAAACCTTAAAAAAAAAAAAGGGCAACATAGTATATGGTAACTTAGGTGTGCTGATGAACAGTGCTCAAGGATGGTGCACAACAAAGGAAGGAAAAGAGCAAAGAATGGAACTCAAAAACACTAGTTTATAATATGGAAAGTGGAAGATGAGTTTGCATTATTTGTGAGAAGCAACAAAAGAACACTTAAAATTTTCTTTTGATAAGGTTTTCACTTTGATGAAATTCAACAAATCCATTTTTGTTCTCTTAAGAGTTAATTTTGGGGCCAGCAGATAGTGTAATGGCTACATCGCTAGACTCCCATGTATTCAACTGTGGTTCAAGTCCCGGACCCAGTGGCTTGGACTCACGCCCGGCACGTGTGCATGCATGCCCAGAATCTTGAGAGAAGAACGGACTGCGGCATGGCCATCCCTCCTCGGGGGGGGTGATTTCTCGTTTTCTGTCTCTCTGTCTCTCTCTGTCTTTCTGGCAAGCAAATGCGCCCTATAGCAAATACCTCTCAAAAAAATAAAAAAGGTAGCTTTGTGTTTTCCCTTAGAAATTACTGGGCCAGCAAGTGGCATGGAAGTTAAGGCAGCTAGATCCCATATGGCCTACTGTAAGGTTTCAGTCCCAGACCCAGCAGCTTGAAAGTCACTTTGGGTATGTATGTGGACATGCCCAGGGTCCTGAGAAGAGAATGGGAGAGAGGGGATTATGATGTGGCCATCTCCTCTGGGGGGGTGATTTCTCACTTTCCCTCTCTCTCCAGCAAGTGCATGTGCTCTATAGCAAAAAACTAAAAAAGTGCAATATATGCCAATATCACATATATGATCACCTATGGTTTTTTCTAGAAGGTTGATAGTTTTAACAAGAAACAGTTCTCTGATCATGTCTGTTTCTCTATTTTTCTTTTTTTACTTATAATATGCTAGAGGGCATGTGTGCTCAACGAAGAAAGTGAGAAAGAGAAAGCACCCTCCGTGGGGTGTGGTCATGCTGCATTTCTCCCCCTCTTCTCCCTTTCTCCATCCTCTCAAGATTTTGGGCATGCACACACACTCCCAGTGTGTTTTTCAAGCCACCAATTTCGGGACTCAAACCATGTAGATGGCCATGTGGGATTCAGATGCCTTAATTGAAGACCACCAGCCAGCCCCATTTCTTTTTTTTATAGTTTATTTATTTATTTCTCCCAAGCATGAAAGACAGTAATAGAGACAGACAAGCATTACTAATAGGGTCTTCACACCATGAACTGACTCCAGCCTTAACCAGCCTCAACTGGCCTCAACCAGCCTCAACCAGCCCAGCATATACAGAGAGACCTCAGGACTTGAACCCAAGACCTTTCCATGTGAGCACTGCAGAGCACTGTGTCACTGCTGTGCCACTACCTGGAGCCAGACCATGTCCATTTCTAACTCTGAAATGAACAGGACCAATGATGTGGCCTGGGTTAATGTGGCCTGGTGTAGAACCAGACACTAGTTAGGATGTAAACCTTGCATTCTAAATGAGCAGAACGAACAGTGTGTGGTGGTGGTGGGTCAAGAGTAACATGTCACTGCACTGGTAAAGTTCTAACTCCTGGCTTATTAATTCATTCATGTCATCATCAGGAACATTTTTGGGAAGCCTTTAGTAAGTCTTTACTAGTAAGAAAAATACTGATATATTGGGCTGTCAGGATAGTCATGATGTATTTTTCTGTTTTTCTATGCAAAATGCATCAGGACTTTCCTAACCACCCAACATTTTACTCTTTTTTTTTTTTTTTTTGAAGAGGTTTTTGCTATAGGGCACGTACGCTTGCCAGACAGACAGAGTCAGAGAGATAGAAAGCGAGAAATCAACCCCCAGGGGGGATGG
This sequence comes from Tupaia tana, assembly GCA_026018925.1. Lineage (NCBI taxonomy): Eukaryota > Metazoa > Chordata > Mammalia > Scandentia > Tupaiidae > Tupaia > Tupaia tana. Next base: position 17,559,602 of record JAKSZU010000005.1, read on the forward strand.
CCATGCCGCAATTCCTTCTCCTCCATTCTCCTCTCAGGATCTTGGGCACGCACGCACATGCGCCCGGTGTGAGTTTAAGCCACCAGGTTCGGGACGCGAACCGCAGTCGACTACGTGGGAGTCCAGCGACATAGCCATTACGCTAACTGCTGGTCCCCTAACATTTTACTCTTTAAGAAGTAAAGAGACATCAAATAATTCTAATGAGTCTTACAAGATTGTCACCTTTATAATATGAGAGTAATCCAAAGAACTGGCATACCTGTATTTCTTCCCGTTCCTTTTTATCTGGAAAAGTTCTTGCGGCTGTAGTGTACTTTTCAAAAACTTTACGGTCCTTTTGTAGCTTCCTCATTTCTTCCTTTCTGAACTCTTCTATTCGAGCCAGCTCTTTTGCTTTCTGTTGCTCAAAGTCTGCAATTTCTTTTCTAAAATGACCAAACCATGTTACCATGTAAGGGTCCCATCTCAGTACATGTGGTATCAAAACGGAAGCCAGTGACCGCTTTGGAGCTGCCATTCCAGTAACCCCCTTTTGAATCTACAGGCCTGAAAGATCAGCCAGTCCTTTACTCAAGCCTCCTGCAATCAGCACCTTCTGAGGCCTACTGCATACCAGGCCCCTGCTGGGGTGGGGAAATTAAGAAAAAACAAAACCCTCCCTCCCATCAACCTCCTTAGATTCTGATGGAAGAGACAGCCAGTAACAAACAAGATAAATAGGTGAAGCCTATGGACTACAGAAACATTAAGGTGAAAAATAAAGCAGGAGGTTAAGAAAGAAGGGTGGGAGACCAGCAATTGGCATAATGGCCATGTCACTGGACTCCCATGTAGTCGACCGCGGTTTGAGTCCCAGACCCAGTGGCTTAAAACTCACGCCGGGTGCATGTGTGTGCGTGCTCAAGATCCCGAGAGGAGAATGGAGAAGGGATTGCGGCGTGGCCATCCCCTGTGGGGGGTGATTTCTCGCTTTCTGTCTCTCTGTCTGTCTCTCTGGTGAGCGCACGCGCCCTATAGCAAAATCCTCTCAAAAAACAAAAAAAGAAGAAGGTGTCTCAGAGGAGCTGCATGTCCTAGGCTGGCTCTGGCCTTGTATGAAGGGCAGGGACACCAGTTAGGGAGTGTGGGGATGGTGCCGAATGGCTGGATGTGGAGCATGAGTAGGCTCAAGGACTCCAGGCAGATGGAAGGACAGGCTTGTCACTGCTGCAAAGGGGAGGTTTGGGGAAGAGTAAGAACAGAGAGATGGCAGGAGCCAACCATTTATAAACAACCAATCTGAAATTCTTATCAGCCCTCCAGGTAAAGACTGATGAGGCAATAAGGTAGGAGATGCGGCAAGAGACTTGATTTGGGACATACTAGCTGCCATGTGGTACCTAGAGACTCGAACTGAAGAGCCCCCCACAGGAGGGAGAGTAGACAGAAAAGGTAAAAGATATTCACGTTTCACTAAATATTCAAAATTCCAATAATGTAACCACAATCATATATTTAAAGGCAAAAACTGGGGGAAGAATATTCACCGCACATTTGATATTAATTTGTCTGCGTAAAATTCCCACCAGAAAAATGAGCAAATGTCATGAAGATACTGACAAAATAAGCACAAATGACCACTGAATATAAAAATAAACATGACTTTATCAGTTAAAGAAATGTAAACTTTAACTTTGAAAATGCTATTGATGAAGATGTTTATAGTGGTATCTTTGAATTAATCAATATTCACTGCATCCATGCTGTAAAAAGACCATTTTGTACACTGTAAAGATGTAGTGATCAAATACAAATTTAAGAAATGTAAAAAAAAAAATTAAATTTTAAAAAAAGAGGTGAAAAATGGTATTATCAGGTTAGCAAGATTTTAAAGACTACGATGTCCACCCTGGTGATGTGAAAAGAGATGAGAAGGAGTCCCAGACACCAATTGGGACAGCACCACTTCTTGAAACCCATTGTGAAAAAAGAGTTGGTTTGGGTTTTTTTTTTTTGTTAAAGTATTCTCATATGTAAAAAATGATAATGCCTGAAAGATAACAGTAGTTCTAAGAAACTATTTACTAGTCAAGGTACCACTTCAAAGACACAGCTCCAAAATGCTTTCAAAATTTCGATTTATTATACAATCTCTCCACAAAGAGAACTCCCCTATTGGCATATCTTTGACTACACTGCGTTATTTTATTAAAAATATATTTTTTTAAATACTGGACCAGCCAGTAGTGTTTAGGTTGAAGACACTGAATCACACATCGCCAGCTGTACGGTTCAAGTGCTGGACCTCACAGCTTAAAAACATGCCAGGTGTATATGCGTGTGTACCCAAAATCCTAAGACAGGATGGAGGAGAAGGGACTGTGGCATGGCCATCCTCTCAAGGGATGATTTCTCAGTTTCCCTATCTGTCTCTCTCCAGCAAGAGCACAGACCTATAACAAAAACATTTTTTTAAACTTACGTGATATAGATTTCACATCTTTTACATTTGCATTTGTTGGACGGATTAAACATGCTTCGAATATTTTAAATGTAGTCTGAAAGATATAACTGAATCACTGTATTTTTTTCCTCTGACTAATAGATGCAAACATACCTGAGTTTTTCCACGGCACTTTCTCGTTCTACACGAAGTTTAGCTAAAGATGTGTTCTCAGCTTTAAATTTTTCTATTTCTGTTTCCAATTCAATAACTTTCTCTCTCAAAGCCTGGGATAGAGGACTGTCACCTATAAAACAGGTCATAAATTCTGAACTTTACAAAAGGCCTGACACAGCAAAAACCTAGCTTGCTATTATCACTGTGTGCCAAGGACACGCCTGTGCCATTAAATTTATTAGAAACAATGCTTCAAATAACACAGTGGAAAAAGAAATTAAACAAGCCGATTTTCCAGAGGAAAGGAGTCCAAATGTAAGGAAGAATTAAATAATTCTACCTCAAACGGTCTTAACCTTATATAAGGAATCAAAATCACACATTAAATCATTCACAGCAACTTTTTAAAAAGACCAGTATATATATTGGATTGTTGGGAAAATCATGACACATTTTTTGCATAGACAAACACAGAAAAATTGGTTATGATTTTTCCCACTACCTAATAGATAGACAGGTAGAGCTATAAATAGCTTAAGAATATGAGTAAAATAGTTCATAGATCTAAAGGGCTAATTGACACAAAAAAATAAAAGTTTATCTTCTACTGCTAACCATAGGAATACATATAGTTTTTCTCCTTATCAAATTTGTTTAGAAGCCAGAGAGTGGTGTGGCAATGATGCTCTGTGAGACTGAGTAATATAGAAAGGCTGAGGGTTCAAGTCTGGAGACCTGCTGGAATACAGCAGGCACATGCATGCCCATGATCCTGGGCTGGCTAAAGGCTGGGGGGGGGGGGGGGGGGGGGGGGGGGGTGGATCATGGTGTTAAGACCATATTGAAGGGCCAGCAGGTGGCATAGTGGTTAAGGTGCTAGACTCCCACGTGGTCAACCATGGTTCGAATCCCAGGCCGAGTGACTTAAAACTCATGTCAAGCACTTGTGCGTGTGTGCTCAAAGTTCCAAGAGGCAAATGGAAGAGAAGGGATTGTGGAGTGACTACCCCCCAGGAAGAGATTTCTCACTTTTTGTTTCTCTGAATGTTTCTCCATGGGCGCAAGCACTCTATAGCAAAAATCTCTCAAAAAAAAAGACAAGACCATATTGCAGTCTCCCTCTCAAAAATAAATAAGCTTGAGAAAGAAAAAAATTCTTTTTTAAAAATTAAAATAACCAGCACTTTTGTACTTCAATTGAAATAAGCATTTTAGGGCCAGTCCATGGCCTGGTAGTTGAGGAACTGGATCCCATAGTTCCAAGTCCTGGATCCAGTGACTTGAACAGCATGCCAGGCACACACGTGTGAATGCCCAGAATCCCAAAAGGAGGGAAAGTAGACTAAAGTGTTATCATTCCCCATGGTACCCACCCTCCCTTTCCCTCTCCCTTTCTTTCTTTCTTTCTCTCTCTGGCCAGCACAGCCACCTTCTGAAAAATTACCAAAAAAAAAAAAAAAAAAAAAAAAAAAAAAAGAAGAAAAGAAACAAGCATTTTATCAGTTAGTACTACCATTTTAGAAAATAAACTGATCTCTATAATAAGGCTGAAAGGATAAGGCAGATTTCAAGTTATGTCTCCATAATATGAAAAAAATTCATATGAGGGGTCAGCGGATGATATGGTGGTTAAGGTGCTGGACTCCCACATAGTTGACTACAGTTCAAGTCCTGGCCCTGGTGGCTTGAAACTCATGACAGATGCATGTGTGTGATGCCCAAAATCCTGAGAGAAGAATAGAGAAGAAGGGATTGCGGTGTGGCGGGATTGCAGGGGGGGAGTGATTTCTTGCTTTCTGGCTCTCTGTCTCTTTGGTGAGTGCATGTGCCCTATAGCAAAAATCTCTCTCAAGAAAAGAAGGGAAAAAAAAGTATACATATATGACTGAAATGAAACATCCCAAAATGGTATTACAACTACCTTTGGGTAGTTAGTTATAAATATTGTTGCTTCTATATTTTTTAGGCTTCCAAACTTTTTGCAAAAAATTATTACTTTTTTAAATAAGCATTTTTAAAAATAGCTTAAGTTATCATTTATATTTGAAAGCACCTACATGCTAATACGTATTCAGAGTTTACAATATGACATAATCTAATAGAAGTTTTGTGATGTGAGTTTACAAAGTCCAATACTACAAAGCCATTAAATGGAGTGAGGCAGCTGTGTATATGAGTAAGAATAATATTCAACTTTTGTCATTAGCAAAGTAGAAGATAGTAAGTAAAAAGCATATATCATTTATATAGAAAGGAGACACTCACATATAAACTTTTATATGCTTGGACTCTTTTCAGAATACACAAATGAAATGACAATGCTGGTGCCTCTGGGAGAGGGGCCTAGGACCAGGTGGTTAAAAAAAAAAAAGAATTAAAACACAGCAACAGCCTTGCCACAGTGGTGCAAGCAGGAAGGCACCACTGCACAATGGCTCAGGCTACACAGAAGGTTAGGCCAAACTGAATAGGCCGGACACAGTGGCATATACCTGTGGGCCTAGCTAACTGGGAGGCTAGGGCAGAAGACTGCAAGTCACAGAGACTCTGTAAAAAATACCTCTCTCTCTTGGGCCAGCTTATAATGCAGTAGTTAAGCACTGCGCATAGGTGCCAGATACCACATGGCTGACTGCAGTTTGAATTCTTGCCCCAGGGGCTGGAAAAACACACCAGGTAAGTGCATGTCCCAAATCCCAATAGGATGGAGAAATGAAGGAAGATAGATTGCACCATGACCATGCCCCACTGGGGAATGATTTTTTTTTTTCTCTCTCTCTCTCTCTGGCAGGCACATATATCCCCTGCTAATTTAGAAATAAAAAAATCTGCCTCTCATTTAAAGAAAAAGTCAGTGGGCCAGCAGGTGGTATGGTGTTTATTATAAAGTGCTGGATTGCACATAGCCAACTTCTCATTTCAAGTCCCGGACTCAGCATCTAGAAAACACCACCAGGCACGTGTGCATGTGTGCCCAAAATCCTGAAAGAAGAGTGGAGGAGAGGGAGTATGGTATAGCCATCCCTCATGAGGGATGATTTCTCACTTTCCCTCTCATTTTCTGTGTCTCTGGCAAGCACACACACCCTATAGCAAAAACTTAAATTTAACAAAGTGGAGGACATGGGCCGGCAGGTGGCGTGGTGGTTAAGGGTGATAGACTCCCACGTGGCTCACCACGGTTCAAATCCTGGGCCTGGCGGCTCAGTTTCGCTCTTTCTCTCTCTCTCTTTCTCTCTTCCTCTCTGGTCTAATTAAATTTTTTTAATTAAATAAATAAATAAAGATAAAATAAAATAATTCTTTGAAAAAAAAAAAGTCGAGGACAGCTCTGTGGTCTAGTTGATAAGGCAGCTAGATCCCACATGGCTTACCACATGGTTCAATCCTGGACCCAGCAGCTTAAGAAACATGCCAGCACATGCCCCCCACATTCCCAAAACAGTGAGAGATAAAGGATTAGGAACTATAACATGACCATTTCCCACAGGAAATTTCCTCTCCCTCTCTCTCTTTCTGGCAAGTGCACTCATCCTCTAGCAAAGAAAAAAAAAAAGTCAAAAAAAAAAAAAAAAAAAAAAAAACAGTTGTCCACACGAAGTGCCTACAGAGACACAAACTATTAGTTTGGTATCCCCTGGTTATAAAAGAAACTTAAACAGATAGTTATGTCTCTGGATTCCCATGTTGTGACCATGGTTCAAGTCCTGGACCCAGAAACCTAAAACTCATGCTGGGCACGTATGTGTGCGTGCCCAAGATCCCAAGAGGAGAATGGAGGAGAGGGAACTGCGACATGGCCACCCCCCTAGGGGGCCATTTCTCACTTTCTGTCGCTCAGTCTCTTCAGCAAGCATATACGCCCTATAGCAAAAATCTCTCCCTAAAAAATAAAAAAAAGAAACTTAAATAACAGCTCACTTCATAATAAAGTAATTAATTTTAAAGCCTTGGGAAAGTTAAAACAGAAGTTTAAGTTCAAAAATTCTGAAAGAAAAATTCACACAACTCTCTTAAATTAACAACTATTACATTATTTAGACCCACAAAATAAAGATTTACAAAGCATCCATTAATTTGACTTCCACTGAGCAACAAGAAGTTTAGGATTTTAACAATTTGCTGCTAAACCAATGTTAAATTTCTAACACTCTAATACATGTTTCATAATGCTCCACTCACCAGGTGGTTGGTCTTGACTTATGTTTGACTTGGGTTCATTTACCAAGTGTGAATCTGGTTTTGGTTTTGGTTTCAAAGCAGGGAAAAATTTCATCATTAGCTCCGAAGGAGGAGGAGGACTCTGGCTCCTCCTGGGCTTGCCCTTGTCTTCTCCCTTCTTGACTGGAGCGACCTTCCTTTTTACTGTTTTATCCAGAACTTGTATTTCACTCTTACTAGGGTAGTGTGTCTGAGGTGTCCCACACATGGCTTCATCCCCAAGAATGATGTCATGTTTACATGAATTCTCTTCCAGGTCAGTCCAAGTTCTTTCATCATCAAAGTCAATTTTACTCAGAGATGAGGGTCTTCTCGAGGACTCAGAAGGACTCATTTTATTTTTCATGCTTTCTATTATGATAGACTCATCGCTACTATAATCTTTATCAGACAAATCCAGATCAATGTCTCTCCTTTTATCTTCTTCTTGAGTCCTGGGGACCCTAAAAGGCCCCTTGCCATCACAGACTTGTGGACTGTCCTCTCTGCTGCTGAAACCCCTCTCTCTGTCTTCAGTTGTTGGTTTTATAGTAACATTGAGCTGTTCCTCAGAGTCGGAGCTACTACCACTGTTGGTACTCCCGTCATCATCACTTGCGTCCCACTGGGTCTGATTTTCAGAAGTGCTCACTTGGAAGATTTGCCTACTGATTTGACCAGATCGTTCTATCACTCCATGGGATGAGGACACTGAACCAAGTTGCTTGGGTGTAGCCTCACACTCACTCCTACTCGCACATGCAGGATGGTCCCGGTCCTCTCTGTGGTCACACTGACCAGTGAGTTCCACTGGATCTGTCTTCTCCTGCTGCCCAGCTTTGACAGGGGTGGAAGACATCCGGCGGCCTTTATAGATCTGTTGGTCCCTTTCTAAGATTTTCAGTACAAAAGAGGAGTTACTAGAAAATGATATTTCATCAGCAGCTTGTTCTAAAAAAAGAAATTCATCTAATTCCAAATTTTCCTTTTCCTTTTCTCGTTCCCAATTCTCTAACTTTTTCTGAAGAGAAATGTCAAGAGAAGATTCCAACTCCTTCACAGTCTTACATACTGGGTTCTCAGAAGCCACGCTGCCAAGCAGCCCTGTGGAGAGAGGAAGTCTGTCTTTGCCTTGTGTCTTACTCCACACTTTGCAACTGGTTTCAGAAGGTTTCATACACCTGGGCACATTTTCTTTATTACTAGATTCGGCTTTTTTTTCTTTATTCTGGTCTCTAAATTGCCCATCACATTTCTTCCCTGTCTGTATTTTCAATCCTGCTGGAGAGAGACTTTTCCTGTTATTAGTCTTAGGCACTTTTTGCTTCTGACTGAGTGTGCTAGAACTACTTTTAGTTCTAACTTTATTGTCCTTTTTAACAGTAGAGTTCTCTGCAGACAGTTCTTTATTTATAAGAGCAGTTTTCCGGTGGAATTGTTGTCTCTCTACTTTAAACACCAGTTGGTCCTCTGAAGTGCTCTGGTTACTCACTAGCTTATTTTCTTTCCCATTCTGAAACTTAGATTTAGCATTAGTAAATCTAGCTAAACCTTCTCCTCGTCTTAAAAATGGCTGTTTTGGTTTCACTTTGATTTGCAATGGTCCTTCTGCTTCCTAAAATAAAAGGACAATATCTGGATTAATTCTGAAGTTTTTGTTGCTATTGTTTTTAACTTAGACAAGGTCTCGCTATGTCAAAATCCCCCAGCCTCAGTATCCAGGGTAGCGGCAATTAATCAAATGCCACTAAGCCCCCACTCTTTCAAATAGAATATTGCTATGTTGTCCATGCTGCCACAAACTCAGAATCTAATTTTGAGTTATTTTTAAAGCAAATTATAAATAAATCCCTATTAAAAAAATTTTAAAATAATTTCATCAAAACAGTACAAATGCAAACCTTTAGTTGTTTTTTTTTCAGTTCTTGTTCTTCTAACCGAATTTGTTCTTCTAAGTAGTCTTCAAATGTCTGTTTCCTTTCTCTAATAGCAGCTTTAATAGGCCTAACAATAAAAAACAAAGTTATTTAACATGTAAATCATCACATGTGTGACTGACATAGACCATTTAACACTGAGAACTAGCCTTTTTCAGAGTCAGGAACCTCCTCTGAGAATCTAATGAAAGCTACAATTTCCCTCTACCTCCCAAAATACAGAAATATATAATACTCTATGGGACCAGCAGGTGGCATGGTGGTTAAGGCGCTAGACACTCCCACATGGTCGACCAAGGTTCGAGCCTCAGACCTGGTGGCTTGCTTTCTTGCTTTCCCTCTTTCTCTCTGTGTGTCTCTCTCCAGTCAAATTAAAATAAATGAATGAATAAATAAAATTAAATTAAATAATTCTTAAAAAAAAAAGAAATATATAATACTCTGCACATGATTTAAGAGTACTCATGGCCCTTCTGAAGTCTATCTATTGACTGTAGATTAACTTTTAGAGTAACAAACATTATGTAACTTTAAATGTATTTCAAAAAAATTCATTAAATATGCATTTTTTAATTTAAAAAGTTCTTAAAAATATGAGTAGAGTAATAATCAGAAAAATCATTTTGATTATAACAAACAGTAACACACTTCAAATATATAATAAGCCTATTTAAAAAATAAAATACTTTGCTACATTTTAAAATTCTATGACTAAACTAATTAGGCAACTGTAATTTATAAGTGACACCAAATATGAAACATCAATCCTCAATTTTTCTCTCCTCCAATATAAAAGGATTTAACTATTCGAGAGAAAATTAATTTTTTCTGAGAAAATTAATTTAAACATGTTTCTCTCAAATGAAAAAACTTCGCTCAATTGTTCCAAAACAATGCCAAACCTACATTATCTTCTATATCTTCCCCAATTTCTAATTTCAACAGTATGTGTAATAGGTTATATCTTCAACTTTATACTTACATGCATATTAAAGCAAAAACAATAAAAGCATGAATCTTTCAAACAAAGAAACTGCTCAATAAAGGCTAGCTATTGTACTAAACTATAAGATTTCTTATTATTTTCAACATGAACCATACCTTTCTTCAACATTAACTACTTGTGAGGAATAACCAGTTTTTTTTAAGTTTATATCATTTCCTTCCTGAATCTGTTCTGTTGTTTTCTCCCAACATGGTAAAATATCTTCTCCTACAATAAAATTAGAAACAATTTAGTTCAAAAAAAGATTAAAGCCTTAAAACTTATGAATTTTACAAGTTACTATGCTAAAAAAAATTTAATTAACAGTAAGTAACACATGCCAAAGATTTTAGAACACTCAAGGATTTCTTTAATAGAATGAAAAGTGTAAAACTTCAACTAAAACACTTGATAATTCTTTGAGATGTCATGAAAAAAAGGACACATAATTTTTCTAGAGTAAAAAAGACTACAGGTGGAGTCAGCAGGTGATACGATGGTTAAGGCACTAGACTCCCACATGACCGACTGTGATTCAAGTCCCGGACCCAACAGCTTAAAATTCACACCAAGGAGAAGACACCTTCATGGCTCCAGAGAACTAGTGATTTCAGGGAATAAAGAAATTAAGATTTTCTACTGATAATTCAGCCTCCAGCCCACAAACTCCAGTGATAGGAGTTCCCTCAAGCCTTTTCTCTGCCTCTGCCTCTACCTCTGCCTTTTTTTTTTTTTTTTTGTAATTTTTCCTTTTCAAAATTTTTTAAGGTAAAGCATTTTCTCAGCTTTCAGCCCCTCCTCTCCCTTTATCATGTTAATAATCCCCTCTCCTCCCAACCCAGGAGAGGCAAGGAAGCAGGCCTCAGAGGAGGACACCTTCATGGCTCCTGAGGACTACTAATTTCTAATTTTTGCTTTTCTTAAAAAAAAAAAATTAGTTTTTTCTTCTCTTTTTCTCTGTTTCTTGGTTGTTTTTGTTGCTGTAGTTTCTCTCTCTCTCTGTTTCCTTTTCTGCATGTTCCTGGACACTCAGATTGAACTTCAAGTTTGGGAAGAAACACACTTTCCATCAGATGACTAGAAAACACCACAGAACCACAAGAAATATGGGAAAGCAAGAAAATACCTCTCCCTCTCCTCCAAGAGAAAAGAATAACTCCTCTTCATCCACGAACAGTTCAATGAAAATATCATAAAGAATTTAGAACATTCATAATGGCAAAGCTAATTTTAACAGAGATGGAAGAGAAGAGAGACAATGAACTGCAGAAGAGAAAGGAAAAAGGAGCTGTCGAGTTCCGAGAGGTGAGGAAACTCTTGCAAGATCTAAAAGAGGAATTACACACTTTACAAAAGAATCAAATGGAACTGTTAGAGATGAAGACTGTAATACAGGAAGTCAAAAATCTCTCTTGAAAGTATTAAAAGCCGACTAGATCATACAGAAAATAGAATCTCAGATGTAGAAGAGAAAATTGCTGGTCTAGAAAAATCCAGCACGAAGACTGAGAAAATTGCCCCAAAATTTGAGAATAATATACGAGAAATACTAGATACCATCAAACATCCAAACATCCAAATCATTGGCATCCCAGAAGATGAAAAGACCCATAAGGGCATTGATAATCTATTCCATGAAATCCTGCAAGAAAACTTTCCAAACCTAGAGAGGCACTCAAAGATCCAGTCCCAAGAAACACAAAGGACCCCAAATAGAAACTACCCAAGAAGATTTTCTCCAAGATACATTATAGCCAGTCTGACCAAAACCACAAAGACAAAGACAAGGTATTAAGATTGGCAAGACAGAAACAGCAAGTTACCTACAAAGGATATCCCATCAGACTAACAGCAGACCTCTCATTGGAAACAATGCAAGCAAGGAAAGAATGGGAAAATATATTCAAAGTATTAAGGGAAAAGCAATTTCAACTGAGAATACTATACCTGGCAAGATTATCCTTCATATGGAAAGAAAAGACAAAAACATTCTCAGATAAAAAAAATCTCAAAGAATTTACCAGCACCAGACCAGATCTCCAAGCAGTTCTCAAGGGAGTGCTATGTCAGGAAAATTAAATGTAGTCACACAGAAATAAGAGTTCAAAAACTAAGAAAATGGCCAACTTAATCATAGGGACAAGTCTGGAGTTGAATATTGTATCGCAGAATTCAATTGGGAAGATCAAACCACAACACAAGATAGACTAAGTACGTGAGACTGAATTGGTGAAATGGCATTCTGTGACTTTTGACTTAAATATTGCTGCTTTTTTTCTAGCCTTTGTTGTCCAGTTTTAAGAGTTTTTGTCCTGTTTTGAGCTGTCAGTGGGTTCATGAACCTACTATTTGAACAGAATACTAACCTGTTTCCAGGCTTTAAGTTTTAAGCAAATTTCCTTACCAATTCAAAACTGCTTTTCTTGAAATTACCAGCTGAACTTGCTATTGAAAGTAGTTAGATGATTTAAGAAATTGTGTAATCAATAAAATGGGGGGAGAGAAGGAATGGAATACAACTGTAGACACTAGAGATAGTGTGAGAAGAGGGTGGGAAAGGGCAGAGGGCCAGACATAGGGGTAAATATAAATAAATAAATAAAACTAGAAATGAAAAATTATTGATGATAACATACATGATTAAGCCACTATGTAGTATATTCTGGATGGGAAACCACTTTTTGTATTCTGTGACGATGATTAGGGGAAGTTTCAAGAGGAAAAAAAAACACAAAAACTATTTTTCTTGAAATTAAAAAAAAAATACATATTTGATGACCAGTAAGCTATATAGCCCCAGCTAGGTGCTACTTTATAGTATATTCATTCTACTCACTGAGGTTTATGCCTAAAGTCAGACTTGTGTGCATGGATATGTATATATCAGCTACACTTGCTAGTGGAAGTATTTAGATTAATTAAGATCAATTAGCAAATAAATAAAATGGGGGGGAAAGGCATAGAAAGCAACTATGGATACCTGAGACAGTGTGGGAGGAGGGTGAGACACAGCAGAGGGTGAGAGATAGGGAATCAAGGATGGCAAAAATAACAAAATATATAGGAAACAAATGGAAATTATTTGTTGACAATAAGACGTATGTTGACATGCTTGATTGAGCCAATATACAGTGTATTCTGGATGGGAAATCTCATTTTGTTTGCTGTAATGATGTATAGTGAATAAATGTAAATAAATAAATATTTTTTTAAAAATCACACCAAGTACACATGCATGCGTGCCCAAAATCACAAAAGGAGACTGATAAGAACAGATTGCAATGTGTCCATCCCCCCATGGGATGACTTCTTACTTTCCCTCTTTCTGTATCTCTCTGGTAAGCACACACGTCCTATGGAAAAAAAAAAAAAAAAAAAAAAAAAAAAAACTAAAACAAAACAAAAAAAGGCTATAGATATAATAACCAAAATATAATGTATGAACTTGATTGGACTTTGGCTTTTAAAAAAAAAAAAAAAAACCCACCTTTAAAAGGCATTTTAAGGTAATGGGGTAATTCTAAAATAGACTTGAATATTAAGGAATTATTGTTAATTTTATCAGGTATAATATTGGTATTGAGGTTATACAGTAGAATGTCCTAATTTTTTACGTGATGTATGCTGAAACATTTGGAATGAAGTTTTAACAACATAATGTCAAAAAGAAAAAAAAAAAAGAAGAGCTAGTACCTGCACACTACTCTTCAAGACCTGCATTGCTAATTAGAAAACTGGTAGTAGCGTGGAAGGCTACATATTAGATCTTGCACATGAACAAATGTTCGTCCATTTTGTACCCTTCCCCTAACATGGCTGTATGCTTCTGTAAACCTGCTTGTTCTTCCCATGAGAAAATAGCTAGTGCTAAAACCACATCCAGGACGAAATCCTGTACCTGCTATTATCTTTGCTAACTAGCCTGAAACCCTTTTGTTTAACAATGTAACTGCTTGCATGGAAACCCTACTCCCCTCAGAAATAACCTGCTTAATTCAGCTTCTGTAACTGACTACATAGAAACCCCTGGTAACTGACCGCCTATAAAAAGACTACTCCCAACTTCAGTCAGGGCTACAATTCTGACTCTCGGCACCCCCCCCCCCCCCCCCAGCCTCAGACTGTAGTTGCTGGCCAGCTAATAAAGACTCCCTTTAAACTTAACCTGACTTTGGTGGTCGTTCATTCAGTGGGATTCTACAATATTTGGAGGCCCCAGCGAGATCTGGGAACCTTAGAGTGGCCGAATAAAGCCCCAACGAGGATGCTCCTTACACCATGTTCCAGAACCCAAGAGGGCTAAGGAGGCCTCACAAATATGGATCAGAAATTGGAGTCTCTGATGGCGCCTGAATCTGGTAAGATTCTAGTTATCTTGGTTTGAGAGCTCTCCTGGTGGGACTTTAGGAGGACTGGACGCAGCGGAACCTCCAGGTCCCTGGGCCCAAGTGTGACAGCACTTCAGGTCTCTGGTGACAGTGATTTCTGAATACACTGTCTTGCTTTGTCTCGTCTTTAAAAATGGGACAGGACCAGTCATCACCCTGCTTGTCTTTGGGTGCACTGTCTTGATTTGTCTAGTCTTTGTCAGTCTTGTTTTTGTCAAGATGGTCAGGGACAGTCGTCAGTCTGTTTGTTTAAATGTGTCCCCCTTAACTGTTTTCTAGATCACTTTCAGGACTTTTAGAAGTGTATCTCTGCGAATTGTCTCATTAGTGTCAAAATAACCCCAGGGAAATTGGCCCTTATAGTCCTGATATGTGTGTGCATGCATACATGTAATATGTCATGTTATGTACTGTATGTTGTATGTCTGTGTGAAAAAGGTCGTCAAAAATTCTATTCAATTTGGTTTATTAAAAGAGTGCTCATAAAAATTGGTTTAAATGCTTTTTAAGTTCATATAACTTTAGTAAATGACATTGTATTTAAGTTATATGTAAAAATATGTTATGTATTTGTATGTCTATATATGTATTGTGTTCCAAAATAATTTGAGATTCCCCAAAACTTATGATGGAATATTTATCAGTCATGTGGTAAGTTATTATGTTAAACTGGTTTCTAGCCAAATTTCTTTGTCAGTTATAAATTTTTGCCAGAGCATTAACTATGGCTATAATCCTAACGTCATGTCCTTAAGGAAATTCACAAAAAGAATGAAAAAAAATATATACTCTTACAAGTGGTTTCTAAAAATCTAATCATTTAACTGGATAAAATTTTCATTTTCTATGTGAACTGATTGGTTTTCTAAACTGTTAAGCCAAAATTAACCAAAGACAAAAGCTAAAAACTCCTATCCAACAACTTAATAGGGTACGAGTCTCAGGGAACCGGGTGAGACGAGTTAAGGCAGGAGCTCCTGGCTGCCTCCTCCCTCTCTGCCTGCGTGTACTCCTGTTTCTCTTATAGTTAGGCCTCTTCCCCACTGGACTCTCCCCTTAGTTAAATGATCAACAGGTCTAACTACAAAAATAAAAATTTAGATTAAGACTACATTCTCCAACTAGGGTTTTTATGTAGTTAATAAAACAGATGCCTTGTAAAACCTATAAACTGGGCTCCATCCTCTAGTACTCAACTGTTCCTTACAGGATCTACTGGAATTTAGTTTCACTTCTCAGCGCTAGAGCTCTTACAATTCAGAACAAATATTTTTTAAAAGTTCTCAAATAACTCAAAAAAATATTATAACAAATTGACAAGGCACCTGTGGACAGAAGTCTACTTTTCCTATTTTCTAAAATGTTTTTAAAAGGGAAGTCATGCCCACAAACATTAACAGACCATTTATTTTCTATTAACAGGATTCTTCCTCCTGTCCCTGGCATAGTATCTTTGAGATGTATATTTCAACTGATTACAGTATATTCTTTTGCTTATCTCTTCCCAAGACACAGAATTTCCCTTTTCCTTGAGATGTAGACTAAGCCTTCCTTTAACTAATCTCTTCCCAAGACACAGATCTTCCCTTCCAATCACCAACCTAAGAATTGTGGAACCCACCTATAACCTACAAGCCCCCCCACATGTCCCGCCTTTTTGGGCCAGACCAATGGAAAATCTCTTCACTAAATGTTGTCTGTCAATCTCAAAAACAAATAAAAGGAACCCCTGTACATAATCACCCTGAGAAAGGCATATATGCCTCTTCTCCGGGCCTAGGTCACTCATATTTGGCTTGGAAATAAACCGCATTAATTATTCATTTTAAAGTTGGTTATTTTTTTCATCAACACACCTTAACCTTTGATTTAACTTTCACTTAAATGACTTCCAGTAGTCACTCATGGTAATCCTGAAGGCTGGGAACTTCTTTGAGGGCACAATCTGGACACAGCCCAGATCAGAGCCACTGCCTCAAAAAGAACTCTGTTTCCAAAGTAGACAGCCCGGGCATTAAACATGCCCATAACTGACATCCTCATGTTCCCTACTGGGACATTGTCCCCAAGTGTGGAACTGGTCGCTAGAAACAGAATGCACTGATCTCTGAAGGGAGCTCGGGACTTCTAAAGTCCAGGCTGGTCTTTGAAATAGAGGATTGATGGGGCCCGAAACCCCTACGGCTCCCCGTGGACATCCCTTTAAACTTAATCTGGCTTTGGTGGTCGTACATTCAGTGGCACTCTACAACAGTAGTCTTTGCTCATGATTTGACCATAGTAAAAACGATTTACCAAGTAACTACTATGGAAGAATCTGACCCTCTTGCTTTACTCGTGAACAAAATGATTGCATGATAATGTAGCTTTGCAGTTCTTATTAAATTTTTATATGTTAAAAAAAACATAATGTCTGCATATCAGGAAATTACTTACATGTATATATGTATATATGTGTGTGTGTGTAAATATATATATATATATATATATATATATATATATATATATATGAAACCACTTCAAGTGATATGACTCAGGCAATTATATACCTATAAATATACATACATATAAATATAGACAGAGATAGTTATGCTATGGCTGTGTCCTCCCAAAATTCATCTGTTGAGATTTCATTGTAATGGGATTAAGAAAGTAAAAGCTTGATCCAATTATGGGGTTGAAAGGTGGAGCCTTTGGGAGATTAGTGATTAGGGTAAGGCCACCATGATTAAGTTCTGATAGGTTTATAAGGTCATTTATGTGTGTTGGGCGGTGGAGCTGGGAAGTCTGATAGAAGATGTAAAATGTGAGAAATGGGTTGTTATGGGGGCCATTATGCATAAAAGGGACCCGCCTGACCCAGCACTCTCTTCTTCAGAAGACAGACTCACATGCAGCCTCCCCTCTCTGCTTTCGCTTTCACAATATGAAGCTTTGAGACTTTGCCAGATCCCCATCAGAGGAGGCACCTGACCCTGGACACCTAAATCAAGACCTGAATAAACCTCTAATTTTATAAATTATCTGGTTTAAGGTATTTTCTATTATGAGCAATGGAACAAACTATAACAGAAGACATAGGATAGGGGCCAGATGTTGGCACAGCAGTAAAACGTGACACACTGCAAGGCAATCTCACATAGGAAGGTTCCTGTTCAAGTCTGGAGACCTCCCTGAGTACGCTGGCACACAGCTGCCCGTGATCCAGAGCTGGCTGAAGGCTGGGACTGGATCACAGTACCAGGACCTATTGACGGTACCATCTTTCTCCCCCTCTTGTCTCTTTTTTAATGTCTCTCATGGAGGAAATAAATAAATAAACTTTAAAAATAAAAAGATAAGCATTGTTCTTGCCTTCATGGAGCTTAAAAAAGAAAAACATACATATGTACACATACACATACATACATAGTGACAAAATAAATATGGCAAAATATTAACCTCTGACTCTAGGTGGAGAGTATATTAATAACCATCAAAGTGGTTTTCCAACTTTCCTGGATGTTTGAAATTTTCTAAAAATAAAAGGTTAGGGAAGTATATTGTATGAAAATGAAGAAAAAAAAATACGACCTTTCTGTATCAAGGAAGTAACTCCAAATTAAGAATGACACATTACATACAATCTTAAGTACCAATATCTTTTGCTATATTGCATTTTTCTATAACTTGTCAAAAGAGCACATTAATGAAAATGTCATTAAAATTAAAAACCAAATAAAAATTTTTAAATACTGGAAAACAACTCTGTCCTCCACAAAGAATGTTAAATACTGACAGGTTATTTGATGGTTATAGTGATGGCAAACATTAAAATATGACTATGAAGACTACAGAACCTACCATAAGACTTGTCTATTGAGTGGGAAAAGAACACAATATTATTATACAATAGTCTATGATTACAACAATGTAAACAAAAGAGAGGTGGGCAGGGGGAAATGGGATTTTACCAATTTAAAAAATGTTAAAAAAAAAAAAAAAGACTAAAAGAAAATGCACCAGAAATGCCAAAGAGCTCCATGAGTTTATGCCATTATACACTGAGTACCAGATCTCTGGCAGCACCGTGCTGGGAATACAGCAGGACAGTGAAGACAACCCAAATGCTGGGTCGGGGGATTGCTTTTATGAGTAATAGAACCACCAACAACCTATTTCTGACATTTTACACCTTCTATTAGGCTTCCCAGCTTCACACACACAGACACACACACACACACTTAAATAACTTGAAACTGTTCTTAAGCTCTCAAAGAATAATGGTGAACGTAGAACACACAGCCTCCCTTTCTGAGACCCCAGCTACATGCACAGTTTGAAGTCAGCATGGGCACTGCACTTGTTCTTGGAAAGCCCAATCCTGGCCCAGCCCAAGGGCCCATTCAGGCTTGGTGGTCATACAGCATGGGGGACCTCATAATTAAATCCACAGAGGACAGGAAAATGCAGAAAAGCCTTCTCTTGCCTG
Source organism: Tupaia tana (assembly GCA_026018925.1). Classification (NCBI taxonomy): domain Eukaryota; kingdom Metazoa; phylum Chordata; class Mammalia; order Scandentia; family Tupaiidae; genus Tupaia; species Tupaia tana. The sequence goes on from JAKSZU010000005.1 coordinate 17,578,185, forward strand.
AGGACAACCTGGTGACACTGTTAGCTAACAAAAGAAGCGAGAAATACAAGTGACTCACCTGGAGGATAGCTATGGTTTTCTTCCCTTGAATCATTTTTCTTCTCAAGTGCTTCTTGATACTGTGTCTCATAAAACAAATTGGGAGCACTACTTTTTGAAGTTAAGACAAAATCCTGATGAGTGGTTCTACAGAAGTTGCTTTGCTGATTGGGTAAAATGTCCGAAGCGTGCAATTTTTCTTGGACTTGATTAGGGGAGACATACGATGGTAAGAAGGGCGTGGCTTTCTCTCCAGAGGTTGAATTTCCTGGAAATTTGTGTTGCTGGCTCTGATCATCAGGCAGTAAGGTCAAACCTTATAATCAAGAAAATCAACAAAGCTGAGAACTCCCTACATTTTCTCTTCTGCCTAGCAGTGACCCCACTCCCCACCCCACAAAGTAGTCTCCAAACCAAGAAATTATTTTTTTTCTCCTTATCAGGAAAAAAATGTGTTTAACATAGTCATGAGGACCACCCCTGTGGTGCAATGATTTAAGTACTGTGCATTCAGAACTGGATCCCACATGGACGAGTGCAATTCGAATACGAGCCCTGTGGCTCGAAAAGCACATGGGTTATATGTGCATGTGTTCCCCAAATCATGATGGGATGAAGAAATAGAGGGAAAAAGCTGCAGCATGACTATGCCCCACCGAGGAGTGCTTTCTCTTACTCTTTGCTAACTCACCCTCTGGCAACTAAAAAATTAAATAATAACTAAATCATGAAATTTTAAAATTCTAAAGTGAAAAATGACATGATTTTAAGAAAGAATGTATTTGCATTACACTTTCTGTGGAGACGTGTGCATGGCAGAGCTGCAGCACAGTCCAACTCCAGAAGGAGTAGGAATATACAGACATCCACTCTGCAGTCTGCTGACAAGACACAGACCCGGAGCACCAAGGCAGATAGTTACGCTATTTATCTGACTTGTTCCCTAATGATTAATTGCCGGTAAAAGTATCTCTCCTTTAAATTACCCCTAATATTTTGGTATCACCGGATGGTTGAAATTATGGATACTTGCTTGCACTGAATGTGCCTCCCCCCTGAATTCATGTGTTGAAATTTGGTTATGACAGTATTAAAAGCGTGGAAGCTTAATCTGACTACGAGATTGAGAAGTGGAGCCTGTGGGATAAGATTAGGATTAAAGCCATCAGAGTGGTGCCCCACGACTGAATCTTTGTGGGTTTATGAGCAGGAGAAAGACAGACTGGGACACAGACACAAACTCTTGCCACATAAGTCCTGCACGCCTCAGACACTGCAAAGAGTCTCCACCAGAAGAGGACCCTCACCAGATGCAGTCTCTTGACATTGGACCTCCAAAACCACAAGCTAAATAAACCTCTACTCTTCATAAATTATCCAATGTAGTATTCCGTTGTTAGTGACAGAAAAGTAGACTAAAACAGTGACTTTTTCTTTTATTGTACTTTTATTTAGTTCCTAAATTTCTTGTATTATTTTTCAGGTGTTTTGTTTCTAAGCCTCTGCTTTTGAAATACCATAACAGACAGACAGAAAAGTCCCATGCTGTATGTCTCAAAGTTACATTTCTCAGAGAAGTGGCACATTCGATGTCCTATCTGCTGCCAGCCCTTTCTCTCTGATTCTCACCTCAACTTGGAAATGAAGACATAACAGAAAGTGTTTTATAAAATAGCCACTGCAACCAATCATTTATCTACCCCAGCCCACAGATATGAGCAGGAAATCAGGCAGAGCTGGTGGAACCCCTATCAGCTGCAACCTCCTTCCTCTACAGCAATGCCTGCCCCACATCTAAATATTTATGTATCCGATAAGAAAACCCTGAACCATTCGACTATACCATACTGTCTAGGTATGTGGCAGGCTATCCCATCTAGGTTAGTGTAAGTTCACTCTAGATCTTCACACAACAAAACCACCCAACAATGCATTTCTCTGAACATATGCCATCATTAAGGGAAACATAACTATATTTTAAGATACATGCTGGGAGGAGCTGGCAGGTGGCATGGTAGTTAAGGACACTAGGCTCCCACATGGCCAATTGCAGTTCAAGTCCCAGACCTGGCAGCTTGCTTTCTCTCTCTGTCTCTCTCTGGTGAGTACACATAACCTATAGCAAATTAAAAAATAATAATGATAATAAATAGAATTAAATAAATAATTCTTTTTAAAACAAAGATATCCACATTGAGACCAGCAAATGGCATAGTGGTTACATTGTTGGACTCCCCTGTGGTTGGCCATGAGTCTCAGACCCGGGATGTGTCCATGTGGGCCCAAAACCCCTAGAGAATGGAGAAGGGACTATGGCATAGCCATCCCCCCTGGGGTGGGAGGGTGATTTCTTACTTTCTGTCTCTGTCTCTCTAGCGAGCACATGCACCCTATAGCAAAAATCTCTTAAAAAAAAAAAAAAAAAAAGATATGCACATGTTCTCCTTTGTATGGGGAGCCAAATCCCACACAGCTAACCATAGTTTGAGTCCTGATCCTAGAGGGCTGAAAAAAATGCTGGGTAAATGTGCATGTGTGACCAGACTCCTGACAGGATGGAGAAATGGGGGGTTGTTCCCTCTCTCTTTCTCTCTCATGAATGCACACATCCTCTGGCAAGTAACAACAACAACAACAAAAAGACTGATATGAAATTTGTCACTGAATCTTGGTTTAAATTATTTTTGTTATCATGGTGTATTATCAAAACACTTTCAAACCACTGCTCCAGATCACCCTTCCACAGGTTTTCCTGCTAAGCATATGATGCTTTCTGTTAATTGAGGTAGCATACAACAGAACACTGTCATCTACTACCATGGGAAATATTAATATGGTTTGTCAGCAAAGCAGAGTCATACACAAACCGTTTTCATCCATCAAGTAGGAGTTGGGTACTTGTAGCTCTAGGGTAAATTTGGCTTTTCTAATGAGCCTTTTTTTTTTTTTTTAAATACATAAATGCAGGGTCTGGGGACCAGCACTTAGCGTAATGGCTATGTCGCTGGACTCCCACATAGTCAACCGCGGTTCAAGTCCTGAACCCGGTGGCTTAAACTCATGCCGGGCGTGTGTGTGTGCGTGCCCAAGATCCCGAGAGGAGAATGGAGGAGAGGGGATTGCAGCATGGCCATCCCCTCTGGGGGGTGATTTCTCGCTTTCTGTCTCTCTTGTCTCTGTCTGTCTGGCAAGCGCATGCATCCTATAGCAAAAAAACCTCTCCAAAAAAAATACATAAATGCAGGGTCTGGACAGTGAGGCAGCAGTAAAATGCGCTGCTCTGCAAGGCTAACCCACATGGGAAGGCTCTTGGTTTATGTCCGAGATCTACCTGAGTAGATATACCTGAGTACACTGAGCTCATACCCGAGGCTTGGAGTGGATAGGAGCAACAAGACCTTAATGGGGGTGATGTCTCACTGTTTCTGTCTGTCTCTCTCTCTCATCATTAAATAAATAAAGCTTTGAAAAAATTCATAAACAAACATGAATACCCATGAGCAGGGCATAGGCACTACAGGATGCCAGAGTCCCAGCTCTATTATACCATCACCATCTCCCACTTACCTCCCTGGCTCCTAAAGAAACTGGAGTTTGCAGGGACCAGGAGATAGTGTAACAGTTAAATCACTGGACTCCCACATAGTTGACTGTAGTTCAAGTCCTGGACCTGGAGACTCAAAACTCATTCCAGGCACGTGTATGCATGTGTGTCCAAAATCCTGAGAGGACACTGGAAGAGAAGGGATTGTGGCATGGTCATCCCCCGGGGGGCGGGGGGGGGGGGGAGGGTGATTTCTTGCTTTCCATCTCTCTGTCTCTGTCTATCTAGCAATTATACATACTGCACAACAAAAATCTCTCTCAAAAAAAGAAAAGAAATTGGAGTTTGCAACATGACAGAGGAATAGTAGATACAGCCTGTAGGACAACTTTGACAGAAACGTATGTGTCTCTTAAACTAACTGAAGGACCTGTGTAAGCAAAACCCACCTGGAAGCGTGTGTTGCCCAGACACCATAGAGAGCAGCTTCTCTTGTTCTTCCACGAGTCTCTGTAGTTGCTCTAACTGTTGCCTCTTCAATTGTTCCTGCTTCTTCTGTTGGACTTCTTTCAGCTTTTTAAACATAAAATTAGCTTTATGAATCTAACCTCACATTTTTCTGGACCATTGCTCCTTACATTTATCTTAATCCCTCCTGTAGCCCTTCTCCTTCATCCCTGGTAGAGAGTTTCAGAGAGGGATCCCCAAACCTACCACCAAAAGCCCAATATCCAATTTCTTATGAAGGAATTATAACAGCTACCTCAACTAAGAATAGAAAAGGCCATATGAATCTTGATTTTTATATCATCAACTAATCCTAACATCTTTTAGCAACTTTTAGCAAACAAGATAGCAATTTACAGAGATTAAATTATCTTAAGGATTATAGTTATATCTTACATATTAAACACATTTTAATATCTCCCAAATAACAGAATCTGGTATTTGGAGAAGTTCAGGGTAAAGGGGAAGAAACAAGAGGACCTGGAACAGATGACTTCTACATAAGCAGAAATCTGCAACAACACAAATACATATGAGGCCAAATCTAGTGTACCTGTTCAAGTTTTTTAAAAAGTGGATCTTTATAAGCCACTTCTTTGAATTCATTTGCAAGATCTGGGATAAAGTCATTTTTGTTATCTTTCTGGGGTCCAGCAGCATCCTGGCATGCCACTGTTTGTGGTCCTGTTTTAATTAAAGGAAAGACTGTATGGGTTTCACATTTATCTGTTTTCTGTTCTTCATGAAGTGAATCTTCACTTATAAAGCTGAAGCTATTTGAAAAATGTGTGGCTTTAATAGGAAATCTTATAGAAACGTCCGCAGATGCATGCTTTTCTTCATCCACTTCCAAAACAGGAAAGCCACGATTTAATATGACTCCAGCCCGAGAAGGATTGGTCATCCACTGGGTTAAGAAGTTCTGCCCACTGTTTAATTCTGAAGAGGTTGGCATCAGGAACATTTTAGTCCAATGACACTATTATATTTAAATACTGTAAAAGCTAAAAGAGCTACTGATTTCCAACATCTGTAAACAAAGACAGCCAACAAAAAGTATTAGTTAAAGCTGCTAGACACTGTACCCAAAACTAGCCCAAAACTCAACCCAGCAAGAAGATTCATTGACTATTTCACATACAAAAGATTTTAACCAGCAAAGCAATTGGGCATTAAGTTACATGTCAGTTTTATCTTCTAGTTGAGGGGCCAGCAAGTGGCGTGGTAGTTAAGGTGCTAGGCTCCTACAGGTCAACCAAGGTTTGAATCTCAGACATGGTGGCTTGAAAATCACACAGGGCGAGTGTGCCTGTGTGCCCAAAGTCCCAGGAGGAAAATGGAGAAGGGATTGGAGCATAGTATTCTCCCTGAAGAGTGATTTCTCAGATTCACTCTCACTGTCTCTGTCTGTCTGTCCTCTCTAGCAAGTACACACCCAGTGGCAAAACTTAAAAAAAAAAAAAAAAAAAAAAAAGAAAAACCTAACATCCAGCCCAGTTGCTGTGGTCCAACAATAACACAAGTGCCTTGGAAGAATGGAAGGCATCTAGTCCACCACAGGTCGGATTCCTGGAGCAGCCTGAAGACATGCCGGGCATGTACACCAACACCAGTACTCTGAGGAACTGGATGGCAGGGAAAAAGGGATCATGAAGTGATGAAACCCCACTGAGGGTGCTTCTCTCTCTTGCTCTCTTTCTCTCTCTCCCTATCCCTCTCTCTCAATATGCATATATTTTCTATCATAAAAAAATATATATATAGGAACCAGCAGGTGGCGAAATGGCTATTTCGCTGGACTCCCATGTAGTCAACCGCGGTTCAAGTCTTGGACCCTGTGGCTTAAACTCACGCTGGGCGTATGTGCATGCATGCCCAAGACCCCAAGAGGAGAATGGAGAAGAAGGGATTGTGGTATGATCAACCCCTCTGGGGAGTGATTTCTTGCTTTCTGTCTCTGTCTCTCTCTGTCTCTCTGGTGAGCACACGTGCCCTATAGCAAAAACCTCTCCCAAAAAAAAAAAAATTATAAAACCTAGATACCCTTTAATCATTTTATACAAGCACTGGATCAGCTGACCCAACACTATCAGAGTTAAAACACCTTCTAAGTTATTTGAATACCAAAAAACAAAAACAAAAAGCCAGCCACTATCAATGTCAGACATTATGTACACTAAGTACCTTCTTACTTCTGGTCCTAATCCAGCACTACCTTTTTTTCTTTTTTTAAGAGGTTTTTTGATATAGAGCGTATGCGCTTGCCATAAAGACAGAGAAATAGAAAGCGAGAGATCACCTCCCAGGGGGGATGGCAACACCGCAATCCCTTCTCCTCCATTCTCCTCTTGGGATCTTGGGCACGCACGCACAAGCAGCCGGTATGAGTTTAAGCCACTGAGTCCAGGACTCGAACCACAGTTGACTACATGGGAGTTCAGCAACATAGCCATTACGATAACTGCTGGTCCCAGCACTGCTTCTTTACTCAAGTGGGGAATCTATTTTTTTCCCTCATTCGAAAACAAAGGTTACCTGCCCTGCCATGACTTCAGCACTGTTTCCGTGTCCCTTCTTCTCCTTCTCTTTTCCCCCATCCACAGTCCCTTATCTGAATTCTTAGAGGTAAAATAATGACATTAATAGTGATGTTAGCCATGTTATGATTTTAGCATTTATTTCATTAGTGTTATTCCGCTTTCATGTCCATATGCTACAAACCTGTGGTGTTCCCTGAAGACACCTTTATATTCAACGCTGCCCAACACCATGCCTGACAGACAGAAGAAATCTGATAAATGTGTGGTAAAATTAAGTTTAAAATAAGTCAGAACTAAGGTTATACTGAAAATAAATTCAGGCCAGCTGTGGCCTAGTTAAGGTGGCCAGATTTCACATGGCCAGCTGTGCAGTTCAAATCCTGGACCTGGAAGCTTGAAAACACCAGGTACATTATATATGCACGCCCAAAATCTCAAAAGGAGAAACAGAAAAAAAGGGATTATGGTGTGACCAGTCCTCATAGGGAGGGTACTTTCTTACTTTCCTTTTCTCTCCCTCTCTCTAACTCCAGTGAACACACATGCCTTCTAACAATTTTTCATTAAATAAATAAGAAAATTAATTCAGTATTATAAAGTATTATTTGTATTCATTTAATGTTGGACAATAAATATTACATTGGCTCTGGCCTACCTGTGGTAACACACAGGTAGCACCAATACTTAGGAAGCTAGAAGGTGCATGGGAGGCCGAGGGTGAATCCTCAAGCCAACCTGAACACACAGGCAGCTGCCTGCCCCTATAATCCTAGCTAATTAGGAGGTTGGGGCAGGAGGATCCAAATACAATGAGACCCTGTCAAAAGTACTTATCTCTGTCTCTCTCACAATTAATCCTCTACCCACCACTCTCTATTTCTCTCTTTGGCCAGCACGTGTACCCTCTGCCAAAAATGAATAAGTATGCTTTTTAGTTACTGATATGGAAGTACCTAATATACCTAAGAGGTTCTGTTAACTCCAAAGGCAAAGTACAAGAAACAGAGACAAAGAAATATAATTACATGGGCCTATGCGTCCATATGGTAGCCACTGGTCACATATGGTTATGTGTTTTCAAGCTGCCAGGTCCAGGATTTGAACTGCACAGCTGGCCATGTGAAATCTGGCCACCTTAACTACCATGCCACAGCTGGCCTGAATGTGTTTTTAGTATAATCTTAGTTCTGACTTATTTTAAACTTAATTTTACCACCCTGAGTACTTGAGGAAGCAGCTAATGTGACTAAAGACTGAATTTTTAATTCTAATTAACTTTAAAAACTAAAGAAGTATAAAATATTTTCTGTTAAACACAATCTTTTTCTTCTGGTAAAACATTCATTTTAACCACTACATAAGATAAAACGAGGGAACCAGCAGTTAGCGTAATGGCTATGTCGCTGGACTCCCACGTAGTCGACCGCGGTTCGCGTCCCGGACCCAGTGGCTTAAAACTCACGCCGGGCGCGTGTGCGTATGTGCCCAAGATCCCGAGAGGAGAATGGAGGAGAAGGGATTGTGGCGTGACCATCCCCCCGGGGGGTGATTTCTCGCTTTCTGTCTCTATGTCTCATTCTGTCTGTCTGACGAGCGCACGCGCCCTATAGCAAAAAACCTCTCCAAAAAAAAGACAAAAAAAAAAAAAAAGATAAAGCAACACTGAAGCACGTGTTGGTGCACATCATCTCCAGATCACACAGGCTGATTTGGGCTGAGTTTTTTCTTTTTAAGAGGTTTTTGCCTTATGGCACTTGCCAGAGAGAGAGAGAAACAGTGAGAAGAGTGAGATATCACACCCCAGGGGGGATATCACACATGCACACACACACACTCCTGGCATGACTTTCAGCCCACGGGATATGGGACTCAACCATGGTCAGACATGTGGGAGTCCAGCGATGTAACCACCACACCATCTTCTGGTCCCCAAGCTGATTTTTCTCTATATACATAGATGTAACATCACTATGTGTTCATTTGAACGGTTTGTTGCAAACAGCACAAGTTAGTGAGTCCTACATATTTAGTAAGTGGCGATTAAAATCCCTATTTTAATTGTGGTATTATTTTTCTAGTTTGAAAATGTATGAACAATTTTTTCTAATTTAGAACAAAAAGCACACTATTGGAGAATCAAGTGGAGGCACAGAAGCCAGTGAAGGTATGTTACAAGTTTTGCACCAAATGACAACTATAACCTGCTGTGGTAGAGCAACAAAAAAAGTTGTTTACTGAGTTTAACAATTTTTTAAAGATGGTGTATAAATAAGAGGAATTTTCAGCAAAAAACAAAAAGATGTAGTTTTCGATAATAAATATTTTTAAATATTTTATTTATAAAATAAAATAATAAATGGGTCAACCAATAGCATGGTGGTTAAGGTGGCTGGATTCCATGTGGCCAATAGCATGATTCGAGTCCTGGACCAGTCACACATGCATGTCTACCCAAAATCCTGAGAAGAGAGGTGGAGGAAAAGCGATTGCAGCATCACCATCCCTCATGGGGTAGTGCTTTCCTTCTCACTTTCCTTCTCTCTCTCTCTCTCTCCAGTGAGGCTACATACCCTTCAGCAAATAAAGGGGGGAAAAAGTAAGAAGAACAGGTAAAATAAATCTATAGTTATATCAACAGAAGTCAGAATGGTGGTTATCCAGGAAAATAGGACTGAAATTGACTAGGAAGGGGCGACTACCTTCAAAGGATATATACAATGGAGCTGTATACTTAAGACTAGTATATTTTACTACATCTCTGTTATTCCTGAATAATATTTTTAAATCTGTTCTAAGTAAACTAATCCCCATTGTTTTTGAGTTGGAAACCAGTCTCAAAATGTAACAACTTTTCATCAAAATCAACCTTGGTTAAATTTCAATGACCTTAGCTTGAAATCCAAATGTAGAAAGCAGACAAGCTACAAGGTCATTTACTAATATGGAAAATGAAAAAAGTTCCCTACTGAGTGCCATACAGCACTCAGACATCTGCATCTTTCCTCAACTCAAGAAAGAAAATTTAAAAAAATAAACCCTCTATACCATCATCTCAATTTCATGACTATGATCCTAAAAGTATATTTAAAGTAAGCAAGAAGTATAAAAATACCTTTCATCTGAATCCTATACTTACCATGGATATCATGAATACTAAGGCCTTGGTAAACGGTGCACATACAACAAAATGTTTAAAAAGCATTACTTTGTGGACTCGCTATTTCCCAGCCATCAAGATCTGACTGACACGAGTATGCAGTTGTCCAAATCCTCATACTGTACGCAATGAACATGTACCACTTTGATTGTATATCAATTATACCTCCACAAAGCAATTTTTTAAATCTGACAAATTGACAGCCTTGAACCCTCCACGGAGCCCTCTGTAAACATGCTCTAGGGCAATCTGGGGGCGAGGGGGTAAGATAAGCTCCCCGCGGGGGTTCGGGGGTGGCGGACACAAAAAGCAAATTCAAAGCCCCGGCTGGACCGTGAAAAGTAACTAGTTGGTTTGAGAGGCGATTTATCAACCCTCCTCCCCCAAACATTTCCTTAGAAGCCACGGAAAGTTTCAAAAGAGAAGTCCTGACAGGGCTGAGCGAGTGGTCCTGACACAGGGGTTCCACAGCTCGACGCAGACCCACCTGAGGGGCAGGCTGCCCCGGCTCTCCCGCAACAAAGCCGCTTTACTGTGCTGAGCCACCGGTGCCCCGCGTCCTCCGAGTGCCTCCAGGCCAGCCTCGAGGCCCGGAGCCGGGTCCTGCCGGTGTGCCGCCGGCCGCTCTGGACCGGGCGGCGGACACCAGTTCCTCCGTCCCTTTGGCCCACAAAATACTACTCCGTGAAGCCCGTGCCCGCTCCGTCCACTTGAACTAGCGCCGGAGTTGCCACCGCTTTTACAAATGAGCCGCCACAATCACCGCCTCCGGTCGGAGCCCCGCCCCCCGGCCCTGTCCCGAGGGCTCCTGGGAAGTGTAGTTCCCACTGGGCTCTCTGCGCTTGCGCGCCGGCGCCGCCTGACCACGCGAACTACCACTCCCAGCGACGCCACAGCGACGGGCGTTGCCTAGGGGACTGACTGCGGGCAGCCTTCCGCCCTGCCCCGGCGATCCGCAGTAGCTGGCGGGCGAAGCGGCGGGAGAGAAAACCGTTCGCCAGCGTGAACTTCCGTGGTGGGCCGAGACCTCTGACGCCTTTGGAAACCGAGGAGCGCCTAAGCCAGTGTTAGGTCTCCGGTTCAGAGAGACCCATGTACTTCTCCCGTACAGAGATGTCAGGCTTGAGGCCGAGGCTTTCAGGGGATGTTGTCTTCTGTTTGCGAACTTCCTAGTTTGTCGTTTCTTTATTTTTGGTTTTTGTTTTTATTTTGGCTGGCTGTGACTAAGGAAGAAAAAAAAAAAAAAAAAAAAAACAGCCTTATTTCTTAAGGCGAAAATACCCCGAGAATTCATTCTGAACGTGGTCATCACTCATCTCTAATAATTAATTGGCGGTTTGTTGTGTATGTCCATTAAAAACTATTTTCAGTACTGAAAGCGGAATTCAAGACATGTTTTTTTAATTGCCACCACAGAGTGCTGCGCGGGTACAAACACGGCCCTTTAAGAAGTTACAACGCTGGAAGTTTCCACAGTGTAATTGCCTGACTGGGCCAAGTAAAAATTTTTAAAGAAATCAAATGAGGTGTTGTTTGTAATAGCTGAAACAAACTACCAGTGGTTAAAGATCATTTAAAATATTTCACAGAAATTTGCTTCCCTCCTCCCATTCGTTTTGCTTTCTAATTCAAAAATAGTCCTTCTTCCCTAAATTAAAATTTGGGTTTTGATTTTTTTCTTTATTTAAATTAAGGGTGACACTAAAAGCTCAGGACTTCCAAGATTATGCCATTATTTAAGATGCTGAACCCACCCCACACTACCACCCCACAGTCTTCACCTTCACTTTCTATAGCTCTTTGGCTTGAAAGTATGCCCAAACATCACATTTTAAGTGATGTGTCTCTTTGAGGATAGGCACAATGTCCTCTACTTTTTGTGCCTATGTATCACTCCTATATTTTTATTCTAATATAGTATGTAGTACCTACCACCTTGCTTATTAATTGAATAAATGAATGTGTCTTTCACAGCACTCAAGTCTTTTTTTTTTTTTTTGGAGAAGTTTTTGCTGTAGGGCGAGTGCACTCGCCAGACAGAGAGAGACAGAGAGACAGAAAGGGAGAAATCACCCCCCAGGGGGGATGGCCACACCGCAATCCCTTCTCCATTCTCCTCTTGGGATCTTGGGCACGCACACACGCGCCCGGCATGAGTTTTAAGCCACCGGGTTCGGGATGTGAACTGCAGTCGACAACATGGGAGTCCAGCGACATAGCCATTACTCTAACTGCTGGTCCCCCACAGCATTCAAGTCTTTTTTTTTTTTTTTTTATTTTTGGAGAGGTTTTTCACTATAGGGCGCGTGTGCTTGCCAGACAGACAGTGAGAGACATAGAGACAGAAAGCGAGAAATCACCTCCCAGGGGGAATGGTCATGCCACAATCTCTTCTCCTCCATTCTCCTCTCGGGATCTTGGGCATACACGCACACGTGCCCGGCGTGAGTTTTAAGCCACCGGGTCCGGGACGTGAACCGCGGTCGACTACGTGGGAGTCCATCGACATAGCCATTATGCTAACTGCTGGTTCCCTCAAGTCTTTTTTTTTTTTGAAGAGTTTTTTTTTTTCTTTTTGCTATAGGGCGCGTGCGCTCACCAGACAGAGACAGACAGACAGACAGAAAGCGAGAAATCACCCCCCGGGGGGGGGGGGGGGGGGATGGCCACACCGCAATCCCTTCTCCTCCATATAGCACTCAAGTCTTAACTGGGTATTAAAGGTCTAAGGTGTACATTTTCACCTGTAGCCCAGGTAATTCTCAAAACTGCCCAGTGAGCAGTGAAGCTGCATCAGTTGCTTTTATCCTTTGCATCTCCAGGTATTGCTGGAGATAAAATTAGACTAGCAGCTCCCACATGGGTTTTAAACCCCAGTTACCCATCTGATACCCTTCATGCCATCACAGAGGGCAAGGGGGCACTAAAATATTAATGGTTAAGAATGCAGGCTCTGGAGTCAGACAGGCCTGGGATCAAATACTAGCTTGACAGCATACAAAAAGCTTTGTAGTCAGCATTTAACTTTGCCAAAACCAGTCTTCTCATTTGCAAGATGAGGATGATAATAATGATACCTATTCCTGGGACCAGCACATGGTGGAATCGTTATGTTGCTGGACTCCCATGTAGTTCAACACAGTCCAAGTCCAGGACCCGGCAGCCCCTCACACTGGGCACAGACCCCTGAGAGAAGAATGGCAGAGAAGGGATTGTCCTGCAGCCATCTCCCTAGGGGCTGATTTGTCACTTTTTGTCTCCCTGTCTCTGTCAGGTGAGCACACACATCTGTAGCAAAAATCTCTTCGAAGGCAGACGGGAAGAGAGAGAGGGAGAGAGAGAGAAAAGAAAAAGAAAGAGGGAGGAAGGAAGGAAGGAAGGAAGGAAAGAAAGGAGGAAGGAAATAAGGAAAGGAGGGAAGAAGGGAAAAGAAAAAAAGGGGGAAAGAAAAAGAAAGAAAAGAATGATACTTATATAGGACCAGCCAGTGGTATAGTGGCACAGTGGTTAAGGTGGGTGGGTCCCACATGACTGACCATGGTTCCAGTCATGACCTGGTGGCATAAAAAACATTCTAGGTACATGTGCATGCAGGCCCAAAATCCCAACAGGAGGGAGAATGAAGGGATTGCAGCGTGACCACTTCCTATTGGGGGTGGTGCTTTCTTACTCTCCTTGTTTCTTTCTCTCTCTCTGTCTCCAGAGAACACATGTGCCCTCTAGCAATTTTTTTTTAAATCTATATATAAAACCTTAGCACATAGATCATGTTAAATGATGTGGAAGATACAGAATAATACTTGTGTTATTCTCAAGTTGTTTGGTAACAACTATTCTTTTAACATAGCTGATCTGTTCAGAGAATTGAGAACTTTCCCCTTCTGGACCCGTGGTATCAATCACTGCTCTATTAAGATAGGAAACAAGTGCAGGCCTGGCCAAGGGGGCGATCCCCAAGCCTGGGTCACCTGGGTTTTAGAAAGGATAACTCTGGCGTGTTGAGGGGATACACTGAGAGATATGAGTATGTGGACACTACATAAAGATAAAGCCCAGAGCCCGCTTCACCTATGGGAAGAGCAAGAGGACATTCCTCACCAATATCCCAAACCAAAGGCTAGAATTTTACTTCAGTAAAGTTTGTAACAATAATGTTGGATGATGAAAGATTATTTATATATATATGTGTGTATGTGTGTATATATATATATATATATATATATATATTAGATATACACATACATATAAAATATGTATATATGTGTGTGTGAATATATATATATATATATATATATATATATTAAATATGTACTTTATCACACACAGAGAGGGAGAGGGAGAAAGTACCTTCTAATGGGGCATGGTCAAATCACGATCCCTTCTCCTCTATTCCTCCATCCTGTCAGGAGTTGGGGCACATATATGTGGGATCCAGCCCCCTTAACCACCCAGCCATGGGGCCAGCCTGATACTTTTTCTTTCTTCTTCTTCTTCTTTTTTTAATCTCAGCATTTAAATACAGACCAAACCTTTGCTGATGCATTGGATTTGTAGCAGAAGATCATAGAAAGGGCCAGATTGTGGCTCAGTGGATTCTGAGAAGCTGACTGGCATGAAAAGTTTCCAGGTTCCAGTCTAGACACCTCCCTGAGTACACTGGGCACACACATGCCCATAATCCAGGACTGGCTGAGCTGAGAGTAGATTACACCATCAGGACCCTATTGGGAGCTATCTCTGTTTCACTCATGGAGGAAATAAATAAACTTTTTAAAAAATCAGGGAACTCTTAGGTCAGGGATTATCACACTACATTCTAAAATGCCTGACCTATTTTTTTTTTTTTTTGCCTTTTTCTATTTTTAAAATTTAATTTATAATTTCTTTTTTATTTGTTTAAAAAGCATACTTTATTTAAGTAAATTCTCCAGTAGTGAATGGAGAATTCATTGCCTTTGCTTGGAAGGCTGTGTAAGTAGTTACCTGTCAAATTTATATGTATTTTTTTTTTCTTTAGATTTTCATCATAGGGCACATGTGCTCTCTGGTGAGGAGAGAGACAGAGAGAGAGGGAAAGTAAGAAGTCACACCCCACGGGGGATGGCCACACCACAATCCATTATCCTGTTGGGATACTGACCACATACACAAACACACATACACGCACGCACGCACGCACGCACACATGCCCATCATAATTTTGAAGCCTCTGGGTCTGGGATTCAAACCACAGTTGGCCATTTGGGAGCCCAGTGCCTTAACCACCACACCACCTGGTGACCACCCCACCTCCACCCTGCAAAGGATTTTTAAGTCTCAAAATTCTGATTCTCCTCGGGACCAGCAGTTAGCAAAGGGCAATGTTGTTGAACTCCCATGAAGTTGATTGCAGTTCGAGTCCCAGACCCGGTAGTTTAAACTCACGCCAGGCGCGTGTGCGTGTGTGCCCAAGATCCCGAGAGGAGAATGGAGGAGAAGGGATTGCGGCGTGGCCATACCCCCTGGGGGGTGATTTCTCGCTTTCTGTCTCTCTGTCTCTCTCTGTCTTTCTGGCAAGCGCATGCGCCCTATAGCAAAAACCTCTCAAAAATTAATAATAATCCTGATTCTCCTTTGGTTTGCTTCTCTCTTGATTCCATCCAAGCTTTATTAGTGGTTCACTTCATATCATTATCTCCATCTTCATCACTTTCTTTAGAGCATCATTTAGTTCCTCACTAGGATCTGTTTCAGTGTCATATGAAGGCTCTTCTTTCTCTTTGCACTCTTTTTCCACCTGAGTCAGGTAGTCTCGTCGTGTGTTTTCTGCCTGCTTTCTACGTAAAGTGAAAACTGTATCGGTCTTAACTTTTTTTTGAAACTACCTGCCACAGAGATGGTTTTCAAAAGATTATTCACAATTACAGAGTAACTCTTGCCACTTACGTTCTTACCAAAAATTCAAATGACCTCTCTGTGAAATGCACCTGCACGTTCTCAGTAGCAACTTGATGAACCCCAGTTAAGGTAATGTGGAGTTTCATAAACGTATCTGACTGATCCCATCATAGTAACTGATTTTCACTGTGTATCCTTGTCGGATGGGAGCAACCACAGCAGCTGGCTTTCATTGTCAAGAAGTTCTGTTTTTTTCTGTGATTTCTGTCGCATCTTGTTCTTGATTCCTGTCTCTTGGATTTTTCAGCTGTAAGAGCCTCACGTGCTCTTTTTCCAGTGGCCTTTTCCAAAAACCCCTTTACTACTACTAGATCTTTCTGTAACTCTTCTAGAGTTGAGGCCATAGTCTTGCTGAGCACCAAGGGCCTAAGCTGCAGTGGCACAGGAAAGAAGTGACAGATGTTGCACTAGGTGCACTCGCTCCAAATTTTATAATTTTTCATCTACATATTTTAAAAAAATGCCACAAGATGTGTGTGTTGGGACCAGCAGTTAGTGTAATGGCTCTGTCGCTGGATTCCCACGTAGTTGACCGCGGTTCGAGTCCTGGACCCAGTGGCTTAAACTCACACCGGGTGCATGCCCACCCAAGATCCCTAGAGGAGAATGGAGGAGAAGGGATTGTGGCGTGGCCATCCCCCCTGGGGGGTGATTTCTCGCTTTCTATCTCTCTATATCTCTCTGTCTGTCTGGCGAGCACATGCGCCCTATAGCAAAAACCTCTCCAAAAAAAAAGGAAAAGAAAAGAAAAGAAAAGAGAAGAGAAGAGAAGAGAAGAGAAGAGAAGAAAAGAAAAGAAGAAAAGAAAAGAAAGATGTGTGTGTTCACTAGAGAAAGAGACAGAAAGTAAGAAAGCACCCCGCCATGAAGGATTCCACACTACAATCCCTATTCTTCTGTTTCTCTTTTCGGAATTTGGGGCATGTGTGTGTATACACCCACCATGTTTTCCAAGCCACTGGGTTTGGGACTTGAACTATGCAGCTGGTCATGGGGGATCCTGCCGCCCCAACCACCAGACCACCCGCTGGCCTTTTACATTTAATCATTATGCATTTTTATGGCATACAATATGGTTGACCTATGATATTGTATAAGCAAACAGGAGAATTCTGGCCTGAATCTTTGCTGTGCTAACATCATAGTGATACTACGATAGTTGTAACACCTGAATTTTTATTTCCTCCTTCAAAATAACAATCATTAAGATCGTTATGTGATGGTCTGATGGTCCATCAAGCGTTCTAGGTTTTCATTACACTTCTTTTTTCTAGAGTGTGTGTGTGCTCACCAGAGAGAGACAAAGAGAGAAGAAACGCCTCTACATGGAAAATGATTATGATGCAATCCTTTCTCCTCTGTTTCTCCCTCCTTGCAGGATTATGGGCCCATATACTCATGTAACTGATATGTTTCTCAAGCAACCAGGTCTGAGACTTGAACCGCACAGTCAGCTATGTGGGAATCCAGCGGCCTTAAACACCAGGCCACAAGGCTGAATAATCCTGGGCTTTTCTTTTTTTGGGCCATTTGTGATCAATTACCGATTACATCTCTTTACTTAAATGTCTAGATTTTCTGTTTCATCTGAGTTAGCTGTGGTAGTTTGTGTTTTCTAGAAACTTGTTCATTTCAGAGCATTATAATCTTTTTTATTTCTGAAGGTCAGTAGTAATGTCCCCACTTACATTTCTGATTTTAGTAATTTGAGTTTTCTTTCTTTGCTTTCACAGTCTAGCTAAAGGTTTGTCAATATTTTCAAAACCAATTTTTGGTTGTGATAATTTTCTCTGTTGTTTTTCTACATTTTGGCTATGTTTGTTCTTTATTTCCTTCCTTCTGCTGACTTTATATGTAGCTTTCTCTTCTTCTTTTTTTCTTTTTTTTCTCTAGGTTTTTGCTATAGGGCACATGCATTCACTGGAGAGAGACAGTAAGGTGAAAGTGAGAAATCACTCCCTGGGAGGATGGCAACACTGCAACCCCTTGTCCTCTATTCTCCTAGGATTTTGGGCATACACACACATACACCTAGCATGATTTTTTTTTTTCTTTTTTTGGAGAGATTTTTGCTATAGGGCACATGCGCTCGCCAGAAAGACAGAGAGAGATAGGGAGACAGAAAGCAAGAAATCACTCAGGGGGGATGGCCATGCCGCAATCCCTTTCCCTCCATTCTCCTCTCGGGATCTTGGGCACGCACGGACATGCGCCCGGCGTGAATTTAAGCCACCGGGTCTGGGATTCAAACCACGATCGACTACATGGGAGTCCAGTGACATAGCCATTACGCTAACTGCTGGTCCCAACCTGGCATGATTTATAAGGTGCCAGATCTGGGACTTGAGCTGTGGTCAGTCATGTGGGAATCCAGTGCCTTAACCACCATGCCACCTGCTGGCCCCTATTTCCTTAAGGTATAAAGTTAGATTGCTGATTTGCCATCTTAATTGTTTTCTAATGAAGGCATCTAACATGAATTTTTGCTGACTCTCATAAACTTTGGTATGTTATTTTTTTTTTTCTTCATCTCAAAATACTGATTTCTTTTGTGATTTACTCTTTGCACTTTAGGTTAAGTATATTTGTTTAATTTCCACATTTTTTTTCTATTTTTCATTTTCCCTCTGTTATTGATCTAGTTTTATCCCATTGTGGTTGAAGACAGTACTATATGTTTCAACTATTTTAAGTTTATTGATAATTTTTTTTTGAGAGAGAGATTTTTGCTGTAAGGTGTGTACGTTCACCCAAGAGACAGAAAGCACAGAATCACTCCCTAGGGGAGATGGCCACACTGCAATCCCTTCTCCATTCTCCTCTTGGGATCTTGGGCACACATACATGTGCGCCACTTCTGAGTTTTAAATTGCCGGGTCCTGGATTTGAACGGTGATCACCTACGTGGGAATCCAGCAACACAACCATACACCGTCTGCTGGTCCCAAGTTTACTGAGAATTGTTTGTGACTTAACATACGGTCTATCTTGGAGTGTGCATGTGCACTTAGAAGAATACGCATTCTGCTGTCGTGTGGAGTGTTCTATGCAACCCCCTGTTGCTAGTAACAGAATATACCTGAAAGTGGATGATTTTTAAGAAAGTTTTATTCAGCTCACTGTTTAGAGGTCCAAGACCCAAGGGATTCATCTAGTGAGAAGCTTCTTGCTGATGGAGAACATGGTGGAGTGCAAAAGTGAGCATGTCCATGTTCACGTCTGTCTCATCCTTTTTATAAACTCGCTAGGATTCAATCATGGGAGCTCCACCCCAGTGCATAATCTCTTTCAAATGATTCAACACTATAATTAGATTAAGTTATACCCTCTTAATTATGCTATGATAAAACTAAATTTTAATACATTAATTTTGGGGGGATACATTCAAACCATCACAGTCCTTTAGGTCTCATTGGCTTATGGTGTCTATTTCCTTATTCTTTTCTCTAGTTGTTCTATCAACTATTGGAAATTGGGCACTGAAGTCTCCAACTATATTGTTGAACTTTCTCCCTTGAATACTGTCATGTTTTTCTTCATATAGTTTTGGGCTCTGTTTTCAGAGGTGGCTGGCCAGCTTATCATTGTTCTGTTTTCTTGATGATATGTTGATCCATTCACCCAAATGTTATGTCCTTCTTTATCTCTTAAAATAAGTTTTGACTTAAAGTCTACTTTGTCTGATACTAATATAGTCTTCCCAAACTGTCTTTTGGTTAATTGCTTTTTCCATCCTTTTACTTTCGGCCTATTCATATCTTTGGATTTAAAATGGGTTTCCTATAGACAGGATATAGATGGCTTTTGGGGCTTTTTAAAACCATTCTGCCAATACAGAGAGTTTTATTTGGAGAGTTTAACCTAACATTTACATTTAAAGTAATTATGACTAAGGGTGGACTTAGTTCAGCTATTTTGCTGTATTTTTCTGTATGTTTTATATCTTTTTTTTCAGTTCTTGATTCCTCCATTACTACTTTCTTTTTTTTTTTTTTTTTTTTTTTTTTTGTAGTGTACCATTTTGATTTCCTTCTCATGATCTTTTCTGTGTATTTGTTATTTTCATTGTGGTTACCATTGGGATTATAATTAGCATCTTAAATTTAAAGCAATCTAGTTTGAATTAATACCAACTTAGTTAAAATAGCATACAAAAACTATGCTCCAGGGAACCAGCAGTTAGCGTAATGGCTATGTCGCTGGACTCTCACGTAGTCGACCGCGGTTTGCGTCCCGGACCCGGTGGCTTAAAACTCACGCCGGGCGCGTGTGCATGTGTGCCCAAGATCCCGAGAGGAGAATGGAGGAGAAGGGATTGCGGCGTGACCATCCCCCCTGGGGGGTGATTTCTCGCTTTCTGTCTCTATGTCTCTCTCTGTCTGTCTGGCGAGCGCACGTGCCCTATAGCAAAGACCTCTCAAAAAAAAAAAACCAAAAAAACAAAAAAAAAACTATGCTCCAAGGACCAGCAGTTGGCATAATGGCTCTGTTGCTGGACTCCTATATAGACGACCGCATTTCAAGTCCTGGATCCGGTGGCTTAAACTCACACCAGATGCATGTGCGTGCGTGCCCAAGATCCCAGGAGGAGAATGAAGGAGAAGGGATTGTGGCGTGGCCGTCCCCCCCAGGGGGTGATTTCTCACTTTCTGTCTCTCTGTCTCTTTCTATCTTTCTGGCAAGTGCGTGTGCCCTATAGCAAAAACCTCTCCCCCCAAAAACAAACTATGCTCCAATAGATTGCTATCTGTTTTCTTTATGTGCTATTGTCACAAATTACATCTTTGTACAGTGTGTGCCAATTAACGTAGCTTTATCAATATCGTTTTATGCATTTGTCTTTTAAATCGTATAGAAAAAAAATTACATATTAAAAATATGACCCCATTGGCTTTTATATTTATTACGTACTTATATTACCAGTGTTCTTTATTATGCTTCAATTTACTATCCTATCTCATTCATCTTAGGAAAATGACTCCCGTTAGCAAATCTTAACAATGAACTCTCTCAGCTTTTGTTTATCTGGTAGTCTTAATTTCATCATCATTTTTTGAAGGATGGTTTTGGTGGGGAAAGAATTTTTAGTTGCCAGCTTTATTTATTTTTCTTTCAGCACTTCAAATAAATTATCCCACTATCTTCTGGATTCCATGGTTTCTGCTAAGAAATTGGCTGCTAATCTTATGGAGAATCACTTTTTTAAAAGAATTATTTTACTTAACTTCATTTATTTATTTTAATTTGACAAGAGAGGGACAGAGGAGGATGGGGGGGGGGGGCGGGAGTGAGAAAGCAAGCCACCAGGTCCAGGACTCGAATCATGGTTGGCCATGTGGGAGCCCAGTTCCCTCAACCACCATGCCACCCGCCGACCCCTGGAGAGTCACTTTAGTGATAATTTCTCTCTTGCTTTTTTTTTTTTTTTTTTTTTTTTGAGAGGTTTTTACGCGACAGGGCGCGTGCGCTTGCCAGACAGACAGAGTGAGACATAGAGACAGAAAGAGAGAAATCACCCCCCAGGGGGGATGGTCACACCACAATCCCTTCTCCTCCATTCTCCTCTCGGGATTTGGGCACGCACGCACACGCGCCCGGTGTGAGTTTTAAGCCACCGGGTCCGGGACGCGAACCGCGGTCGACTACGTGGGAGTCCAGCGACATAGCCATTACGCTAACTGCTGGTTCCCTATTTTCAAGATTCTATTTTTTGCCTTTGCCTGTGGACAGTTGATTATATTGTGTCTTAATGTGGATCTCTTTGAGTTTTTTGTTTGTTTGTTTGTTTGTTTGGTTTTGGTTTGGTTTGGTTTTCTCTTTTCCATTTTATGATAGAAAGCACACCCATGAGAGAACAGAGAGTGGGAGAAATACCATCCACAGTATCTTATTAAGCCACAGACTTCTTTCCCCAGCCTTACAGCTCTTCAGGATACTAGGCACCCACGCGAGCACCAAGTGTGTTTTTCAGGCTGATACAGATTCCAAACCGTGGTCACCATTCCATTTCCATCACTGCATTACTGCTGTGCCACAGTGGACCATTTTTTAGTGTATTACACCTGTAGCTCATGGAACTTCTTGGATTGTTGCTTTATATTTTTTACCAAATTAGGAACTTTTCAATGATTATTTTTTCAGATCCTCTTCTTTTCCATTTTGCCTTCTTATTTCTTTCTGAGACTCTCATTATGTACAGCATATTATCTTGATAGTATCCCACAATTCTCTTGGACTTTGTTCACTTACCTTCCTCTTTCTTTCTTTCTTTCGCTTATCTCTTTCATGAGAAAGAGAGACAGAGAAAGAGATATACAAGAACCCCCAGGGTTTCACACTCTACTCCCCAACCCTCCCAGCCATCCAGGATCATAGGCACACATGCTGGTGTGCACACTTGACCAGGGCATGGGACCCATGATCCTCCACATGGAGCAACCTTGTCCCAAGAAGCACATCACTGCTACACGAAGCTTTGTTCATTTTTCTTTTTGCTCCTCAGACTTGATCATTTCAATTGCCTTATCTTCAAGTTTGCTCATTGTTTCTTCTGATAGTTCATATCTAATGTTGAGTCCTTCTTGCTACTTTTTTATTATTATAATTTTCTTTTTTTTTCTTTTTTTGGAGAGTTTTTCCTATAGGGCGCGTGCACTCGCCAGACAGAGAGAGACAGAGAGACAGAAAGCAAGAAATCACCCTCCAGGGGGGATGGCCACGCCGCAATCCCTTCTCCTCCATTCTCCTCTCGGGATCTTGGGCACACATGCACACGTGCCCAGTGTGAGTTTAAGCCACCAGGTCTGGGACTCGAACCATGGTCGACTACGTGAGAGTCCAGCGACATAGCCATTACACTAACTGCTGATCCCGTATTATTGTAATTTTCAAGATATCTATTCAGTTCCTTTTTATAATTTCCATCCATTTATTCATATTCTCTATATGTTGGGACCTATTTCTCCTGGTTTATTTGATTCTTCGTCCATATTTTCTTTAGCTCTTTGTACATGTTTAAGATAGATTATTTAAATTATTTTTCTAATGATTGTTCAGTCTGTGCTTTCTCAGGAACAATTTGTTGCCTTTTTACTTTCTTTTTTGGTCAGTGTCTTTTTAAATTTTTTTTAAGGTTTTTGCCATAGAATGTGTGTGCTTGCCAGAGAGAAACACTGAAAAGGAAAGTGAAAAACAATCACCTGCCCCCTGGCGGGAGACACATGCTTCAATCCTTTCTCTTCCATTTTCCTCCTAGGATTTTGGGCATGCACACATGTCCAACATGATTTTCAAGCTGCCAGGTCTAGGATTTGAACTGTGGTCAGCCATGTGGGAACCCAGCACCATAAACACTACACCACTACTTTTTACTTTCAATTGGACATATATTCATGTTTCTTTGCATGCCTTATAATTTTTTGTTGAAAAATTTTGATGCGTTAACTCTGGAAATCAGACTCACTCTCTTCCTCAGGATTTCTTATCGTTGTTTGCTATGAATTGTAGTTATCTGATTATTTAGTGACATTTTAAAATGATTTTTTAAAAGACTATATTCTTTGTCCTCTGTGGTCTCTGAAGTCTCTATTTATTTAGCTTAGTACTCAGCTATTGGTTTGATTGGGAATTTCTTAGATATCTGTAGAAAAAAGGAAAGAAAATGAGAAAGAAAGGGGAAAAAAATAAAACTCACAAGGTCTTTGCAGATGAGCTCTGTGTTAGGGCATTCCTTTCATGTTTAACCAGGCCATTTACGGCTCTGCCTTAGTCATCTCTTCCTACTTGTACTGAGCAGAAAACCAGCCAGAGAGGAAGCTTGTGTCTTTCTTGGGGCTTGTCTCAGAATGCATCCTGCCCTTAGCAGAATTTT